>PVIU01018772.1:8611-38265 GCA_004026605.1 Ondatra zibethicus
GCAGGAAGTACCATATATACTTCCTTAAGTATGTAAGCTTAAGTTTTAAGAAGTGCTTAGCATTTTAAAAAGTGCTCCTGGGGGCTGGAGAGATGGCTCAGAGGTTAAGAGCATTGCCTGCTCTTCCAAAGGTCCCGAGTTCAATTCCCAGCAACCACATGGTGGCTCACAACCATCTGTCCTCTTCTGGCCTGCAGGCATACACACAGACAGGATATTGTATAAATAATAAATAAATGAATATTTTAAAAAAGTGTTCCTGGACAGTAAAGAATTACAGATATGCAATAATGACAAATTCTGAAGAGTCATAGTGTTGGATAAATGTATGCAGGCTTGGAAGAGAAAAGAAAAAGAGTATAGAGAGTCATAAAATAAAGTTAATGCTTAAAGACAGGTAAAGTCTTCAAAGAGACAAAGTACAGATAGTGATAGATTAAAAGGAGTAAAGAAAAATAAGCCATGTAAAAATGAAAATTCACAGAGAGTCTGGATTATGTATATTATTGTGTTATCTTTGAATTTTTTGACTGTGAATGAGCTAAGTACAAAGGGAGATTTCATTGTATGAGCAGCTAAGCTAAACCACCATGTATACTATAAAGGTATAATGATTTCCAATTTTGGGTCAAAGGATATGTTGCTTTGGAAAAGAGGTTCATCTCTTGTTTCCACAGAGGATGAGTACCGTGGATTGCGTCCAGATTGGTATGGTTTGAAGGAACAAGACTCCTCCCCAAAGGTTGCCATGAACCAGCCCAAAAATTACTATGCCCAACAATCAGCAGGAAGCAGTATGGAGAAAACGACGCCCATATTTCCAAATATTGTCTTTAAATATTTGTTTACATATAAAGGGGGATATTATATAGATATGAACAATTTGCATTAGTATGGATCTTGGTTTACTGATAGAAGTTTAAGGTCAATTTTGTTACATGTATATGTATTTCTGATCTTGATTAAGGTATTGTGTTTGTGTAGCTCATTTAAAAATGTAATGTGTAATTAATAAATATAAGTTAGTAGATACTCATCTATAATAGTCAAGCTTATAGTAATGTTAGTTAGATTTTCTAGATTTTTAGAGATATATTTCGGTTAGATAGGTATTCTTCAAATTTTTCAGAGACCTTTAGAATATGGCATTGAAAATATTTTAATAACTTAGGACCTTTCATTACAATGAGACATATCTGCTCCTGGCAGCACAAGCTACTTGAAAAGGAAGATGGAGATCAAAGAGGCTCCTTATAGAATTGGTTAGTCATTTGGGCAAGAAACTGCTCTTGCCTGGAATGTTTGATAAATTGGACATGCAGGACCCATGTAGAAATGACTGCTGAATTTGCCTAAAGGTGAGATGGTCCTTCGGTGTTCCTGCTACATGAAAGAGTCTACCAGATGTTCTGCAGGACACAGAAGAAAGTTACTGACAAACTGCCAATATAGGTGAAACTGTCTTTGAAATTTCTTGTTTCATGGAAAAATCTGGATACAATAGGCCAGTAGGCTGAAGATGGAATACCCACTAGTACAGATGAACTTTGGGTGACTGTCTAGGTAGTGAAATGTCTCTGTCAATTCTATAGTTTTGTAAGTTTGTAGGCCCATATTTCTACATGATACGGCAGCCAGGCTCTCAAGCCATAGTTAATACCTGAGGTGGTCATGTACCCTTCCAGACAGGCTGTTGCTACCCTAACAAAAGCCAGGATGTTGTTCTGCTCTTCCTTTGTAACTTGGAGGATGCCAGAAAAGAAGTACTAATTTAGTCTGACAGAGCTAGCATACAGAGCAGGAAGATATGATAGCAAGCATAAGTAGTTGTAGATATGACTAAAAGTCATTCACCTGGTTACCTAGGAAACAGAATGGTAATGAATCACACCCTCACTTTACATTTTGGTATAAAGGCTGTATGAAAAATAAATGAGGAGAAATTTTTTAGGATGCAAACTCAGAATTTCATGAGGGATCACTAAAAATTTCCCTCCCGATAAAGCCATGTGAGTTGTGTGTCTTTATGCCCACACCTCCACGCTGGTCCAGAGAAATAATTTATGGTCTGGACTGCCACTGGACCATGACATAATGGCGCCCTACATGGGGATGATCCCCAAACACCAAAAACATAAAAAAATGACCAAACGTAAAAAAAAATTAAAAGCCCCCAAAATAAATTTCACCACAGATGGACATATGAAAATTTCCCACCTGATAAAGCCTTGTGAGTTGTGTCTTTATTCCTATGCCTCCACGTGGGTCCAAAAAAATAATTTATGGTCTGGGATGCCACCAGATCATGACAGAAATTGTTTACAATGCACTTCCTCTTTACTTAGGTAATGTATCCTTCTGGAGTCTCCGATGGAGTTGAAGAATTTATAGTTATAGTTTTCCTTGGTTATGATAAAAGATAAAGTAGATATAAATATCGTAACTGTAATTCTTTCTTGATAACTATTTTGTTATATATAATTTTACCATGCTAAAGTTAAAGCCTTCCTTTTTGTTTAAACAGAAAAGGGGAAATCATGTGGGAGGTCCTTTTATGTGTTGCTTTTATTGGTTCATGAATAAAGAACTGCTTTGAGCCTATGGCAGGGAAGAACAAAACTAAGTGGGGAAAGCTAGGCTGTATGCTGGGAGAAAGAGGGGTGGAAAGCCATGGAGCCACCAGAGACAGATGCTAGGAACTTTACTGGGTAAGACACAGTCATCTGGCAATACACAGATTAATGGAGATTGGTTAAATTAAGATGTAAGAGTTAGCCAATAAGAAGCTAGAACTAATGGGCAAAGCAGTGATTTAATTAATACAGTTTCTGTGTGATTATTTTGGGTCTAAGCTAGCTGGGCGGCCAGGAACAAACAAGCAGCCTCCCTTCTCCAACATTTAATATGTAGTATTATACAATGAATCAGACATTCTTCTAAGTACAGGCATAGATTTTTAAAATGAATAGTACACAGGTACAATGCACTCACAGAAAATTGTATAGATTTAGATTTTGAATATGTTAGATGAGTATTTATAAATATACATGTGTATTTAACCACAGCCACAATAATGATAATATTTCTGTGGTAAAGTACAAAAAGCTTCATCAAGTTTCTCATTCACAATTTTTAATATTCCTGGATTAGGCAACCATGGCTCTGATTTTAACATCAAAGCCAAGTTTTTTAAGTATTTGACTTCTTATGAATAAAATCTGACAATATAAGCTTTTTGTATCAATTTTAATTCTCCAACCATGTGTGTGAAATTCACCCAGCTTTTGCATGAATCAGATGTTAAGTACAGAATATATAGCATACAAAATGCATTGTATAGATGCACTACAATGTATTTATTCATTTACCTGCTAAAATACATCTATATTGTTTACAATTTGTGTTACAAGAAAGTTGCTGAGAATATTTATGTACAGGTGTCTGAATCAGCACTTTGTTTTTATTCTCTTTCTAAGGAATGGAAATATTGGAAATAAATGTCAAATCTACAAATATAAATTCAATATAAGTTCATAGGTAACTATACATGGTATTATCAAACATTCTTTACACAAACTGATTATAATGCATCTTCACTGTCAGATAAGAAAGAATTATACTGTATAGTAATAAGAAAAGAAGATAGACTACCCTGTTGTATACATCTAGTGGTGAAATAGCAGTTAATTTCTTGGTGGCCATGATAGAACAAAGAAATAAAGGAAATGAAAACTATTCACAATTATCTTTTGTTTTCTCTCTTTCCCACCTATAAGGAAAAATGTTTCTTCTGCTCTTTAACATCTAGACATTTATTGATCCATCTTTAGTTATATATACTTACACTAATTACACCTTCTGATTCCTTAGTTCTTCAGCTTTTGAAAATATTACCATCAGATTCCTTTGTTCATGATTTTAAACTTAAATTGAGCCATAGTCCTGACATTCCTGGGTCTCCAATATATCTTGGGACATCTCAGTCACAGCTTCCATAATTGTTTAGGTTAATTCCCGTAATAATCACCCTCTACTCTAAATACTTTTCTTCCTTCCCTCTTTCTCATTCTTCTCTTTCTTCTTTCTTGGGTAAAAAAAAAAAACAGAAAGCAAATAAAAAGCCTAGGGGTCAATTATAGAGACAAAAGTTTCCTTAAATTGAGAAATGATACTAACTTTTAAATAAACATTATTGAGAAGAAATGGTAAATAATGACTTTTTTCTCAGATGTATCTGATAATTAACATTTTTCAATACAATCTTAATATGAGGGTTTGTGCCTAGTCTTGTTGTAACTTCTTATGCTGTGTTCAGTTGATATCCATGTGAGGCCTGTTCATTTCTGAAGGGAAATGGAGAAGGACTAAGTCTAGGGGAGATGGGATGTTTAGGAACTTGGAGAAGTGGAGGAAGAGGAAACTAACATAGGGATGTATTGTATGAGAGAAGAATAAATAATAATTCAAATCAAATCTGATAAGCTGATTGCCTTTTGTGAGATGGTAAAGAGGATGTTGATGAGAAAAAATGAGATCCTCAAAGGCTAACCTTCCTAGAATGATTGACATAGAGTGCCAGAGAGAAGAGATGAACAGATAGGGAACCCCTCAAATATGAATATATTTCATTCTCAAATCTTCTCTTGGGTACATACCAGGCCATGCTTATTAAGAATGGTATGTAAAGCATGAAACAATCCCATACCAGTTTGGACTTATTATTAAAAGAGTTATTTATTTGAGGGGCAAAAACTTACAGAACACCCGTCCTACATGACCAGGAAAGGAGTCTAGTTGGCCAGAACTGAAGTCTGAAGCAAGAGAGCGCATGGAGGGCTGCCACTGCTTTTTAAAGAGAGAGTGACCACACTCCAGTGGGCTGGTATCTCAGCGGCTGAAGGAGTGGAAGGAGCTCCCACTGCACCTCCCCCTTTTGTTTAAGTAAGAGAGTTCTAAACCTACTACGAAATTATATACAATAAGAACAAATATCATATTTTAACTAGTTTAAGTCTTATATAATAAATAATGTGGCCAAGCCATGAGAGGAAAGTAACTACATTTATCTAGTCTTCAACCCCATCAAAGTTCTGAGAAGGGAAATAATGTTACCTGAGAAATTAGGAAGTGCAATCAAACAACTTCCAAAATACGCAACAAAGCACAGAGACAACTGGCTACCTGGGCAATCAACCAAATTCATGTTAGCAGTGTTGAAACAACCAACTTTGGCTAAGGCCTACAATAACTGACAGATTATTTTTAAAGTCAAGAATTTTTTTAAAACTGTCTTACCCTGTCTTGGCAAGATTTGACAGTTTTGTTTATCCATTTTTGGATACCATGTATTTTGTCAGTAGTTGAGGTACAGGCAGTTCCTTGCCCAGAGGCCGGTTTTGAAAAGAAGAAGACAAGCTCCAAGTGGAGTGTCTCTGGTGCTCAACAATCTCTCGGGAATAGATCGGTGTTGCCAAGAGTAATTGTGTCTCATTACCACAGAACTCTAAGTTAGATTAAATGCCATTTTCTTTAGCTTTTTCAAAAGGTTGAAGATTATTTATACAGAATATAATCTCTATGTATCTAAAGAACCTGATTAGTCTAACTATAAATATGACAAACATAGATGACTATTGATCTACAACTCTTAATACCTATCTAACTTAAAGACTTACCTATCTAACTTAAAGACTAAGAGAATAAACAACTGCAATAAATGAGGACAATGACCCTCCAAATGTAAACAATGTACAAGTATACATTGCAATATGGTAAATATATATATACATTAACAATATATACATATCTTAATCAGAGGTAGAAATGTACAGTGCAATATCATAAATATATATATATCAATACAATATATATATCAATACATAAAAAATGTTTTGTACAGAGGTAGAAGTATGCATGCATACAATATTCAATATAATTTAACTTTGTATCCATATACAAGAATCTATTCCAATGTAATTATCTATAAACAATAACTCACAAATACCAATCTATTATCCCATCATTAACGTTGAGGCGCTAGATAAAGTACAAAACAATCACACACCAGTTTGGATTATTCCTAAAAGGGTTATTTATTTGAGGGGAAAATCTTACAGAACACCCGTCCTACACGACCAGGAAAGGAGTCCAGTTGGCTGGAACTGGAGTCTAAAGCAAGAGAGTGAGTGGAGAACTGCTGCTGCTTTTTAAAGAGAGAGAGACCACACTCCAGTGGGCTGGTATCTCAGTTGCTATTGGATGAAGGAGTGGAAGGAGCTCCCACAGCAGGTATGGAAAATAATGATAGGTAGTTGTGTTTGCTGCTCACACAGGGACAATAATAGTTCCTGCTGCTACCACAGCCTGGGAAATTCATTGATTTATGTAATTTTGGCCAGAATGTCCAAAGTGTTTTGCTTTAGTGGTTGAGAAAAGCTATAGAGTGTGTGCTGTTGTATTCAAATGTTGCAAGCCCAAAAACAAAACAGAGGAAAAATAGCAGTTTCCAAGTTACTTAAGTACATTAGAGAGCACACAACCCAAATGATATTAATGGAATTGTAAACATATCAGAATCCAGCAAAGTAAACATCAAAATATTTGAAATTATATCAGAAAGTTTTCTGTTACTATAACAAATACTTAAAATAATAAACATATAAAGATGAAAAGTCTACTTTTTCTCATGGAAGTTACAATTAATAATGACATAATCTATTGTTGTTAGGCCTTTGGTGAGAGCACATTGTCATAAAAGTGGAATATAACAAAATGACTTATTCCATAGTAAAGAAAAAACAAGATGATAAAGAAGTAGCTGTGGTCCCACTAGTTCCTTTGCGAGCATGTACTCCATGACTCCAAGTCCTCTCCCTAGGACTCACTTCTTAAAAATTCTATCATTTCTTTAGAGCAACAAAGGGTTATAACAAAAAATCTAATGCATGTTCCTTTGGAGGGCATTTATCTAAGCAATACTATTCTGCTTCTGAATCTGAAAGGCTCACATCCATCTCAAAATACAAAATGTATTTTGTATATTTCCAAGAATCAAATAAAATCTTGCATACTCCAATCTAATCTAAATTCCAAAGCCTTATGTGGAAGTCAAGGCAAACCCTTAGCCATAAGCTGCTGTAAATCCAAAAGACCAAGTTACCTACGTTAACATATAGTGGTAGAGCAGACATGTTGTCAATGTTCCTAGCATAGGACAGAATATTACTATCATCTTAAAAGTCCATATTATCCTTCTCACTCTATCTGAATCTCTCCTTCTACTTTCATGTATTATATATCTTGTTTTCATTTTGTCTCTAAATTTGTTATATGTGCATATACATACAAATATATAAATAGACCCACCTGGGTTAATTTAGTGATGCTTGTGTATATATTTTTAGCACTAATCAGTTTGTATTGGTTAATCAATAAAGGGCTCATTACTAGGGAAGACTGATCCTAATTCTCTTAACAGTCAATAATCACCTGCTTCTTCATCTAGTAGTGGTACTGGAATGGTTAGTTTTATGATAACTTGACACAAGCTAGAGTCATCAGAAAGGAGGTAGCTTAAATTATGAAAATGCCTCCATAAAAATCAAGTGGTAGGAATGCCTGTGGGACATTTTCTTAGTGATTGATTCGGGAGGGCCCAGCGCATTGTGGTTGGGCCACCCTTGGGCTGTTGATTTGGGCTTCTATAAGAAAGAAGGCTGAGAAAGCTATGAAGACCATGCCAGTAAGCAGTATCCCTCTATGGCCTCTACTTCAGCTCCCATGTCCAGATTCCTGCCCTGTTTAGGTTTCTGTCCTATTTCCTTCAATGATGAACTATGGATGTGGAATGAGCAAAATAATCCCTTCCTCTACAACTTGCTTTGGGTCATGTTATTTATCATAGCAGTAGTTACCCAAACTAAAACAGGAACCTTCTGTGTTTTCCCCCTTCCATGTTTGCATGTCAACTGCAGTTACTATTGTTTAGTTCTTGTTCATGATTGAGGATGATCAAGGAATATATGAAATGCCATAATAAAACCTATGTTTATATATTAATACATGCCAATAAAATAAAAATGTGGGGAATAAGAAAGCAACAGGGTATTATCCAAACCAAAGAAATATCAGAGTATATAATGAAAATTCTTAATTTCTATAGCTCCATGTCTGACATTTTGATTGCAGATAGTATGGCTTGAGATAAAGTACAAAGGGCTTTATCAATGCCACCTCTATCTTTGCTGTTTCTAACTGTCATGGACATTCATTTGAACAGATTTTGCACATTGCTGTCTTCTCTCAAAGCTTATCTTATTTCTGGGGTAAAAAAATGAAGCATCAACCACATTATCATATCTTCATGTGTCACTTTGTTTAGGACTGCTTAAAAGACCTCCAGCACTACAATAGGTTGTGAGATTTCTAATGACTTTCTCTGAAATCTCAGTGGAAGTATCTATGGCCTTGTGACTTTTGGATCTCCATATTAGAAAAAATTTCATGTGGAAGGCACCTCAATCTGTCATCAGTGAAATTTGACCTTAGCCAGCTTGAATCATAGCTGTAGGCTTCTTGGAAAGCTTTACTGGCTGAGTATAGAGAAGTGATTTCCCAGGCAGTCCTGGATTAGCAAGGCAATTGTATTGGCATCATATCAAAATAAATAATTTGTCAAAATGAGTGAGATAAAATTGTAGCACAAGTATAAGCTAGTTTCTCTAGTGGAACAGACCTGAGATAATTAATGTATATTTAAATGGTATTTATTAGATTGATTTTTATGATGCAGTCTGAGTAGTCCAACAATGACTGTATATGCACTAGAGAATCTGAGGACAGTACCTGCTTAACCCAAAAAGCTTGATGATTTAACAAGTTGAAACCAGTGCTGAGAGCATAGACAATTCTTGAAGAGGGCTGATTTTCAGTTTACACTGGAAGTCTGAGTATATTGGGTTCTTATACCAGTGAAGGAATGCATAAACAACAGCAGTGGTGATAACAACTGGATTGATGAACTCTCAGACAGGGCAGATGACCCTTCAAAGAGACCAAAAGGTAGTGAGGCAAAAGAATGCAAAACTTTTCCTGTAGACTTATTTTTATATGGATTGTCATCTGAAGTTGCAGCTCTTATTTGTAGTTTCTCACTTTAAATAACTTCATCAAGAAAATGAGTCAAAAGTGTCCCCTGCAGGTCATCTCTTAAGTTGATTCCAGATCCAATCAAGTTCACAAACAAGATAATTTATTCGTACTTCTATTGTATTTTAATAAATAAAGACTGCCTGAAGATCTGAGAGTAAAATAGTCCCACTTGTCAGTCTTATAGGCCAGGTTATGGTAACACACACCTTTAATCCCAATAGCCAAAATGACATGCACTATTAATCCTACTACTCACCCTAGTTGCCATAGAATTCAGGTGGTGCATGCCTTTAATCCCAGAGGTGCGTGCCTTTAATCTCAGTCCTAAATAGGAATATAAGATGGGGCAAGATAACTATCAGATACAGTCTCCTTCTGAGATTCCAGGAGACAGGATTACCATTTCACTGAAGTCAAGGTAAGAGTTGGTGGCTGGCTGTTTTGCATTTCAGATCTTCAGGTTTAACCCCAATTTCTGACCCAGATATTTTTTTATATCATGCTTCAAGATAAGACATCGCAAGAGTCTTACAAGAAACCAAAAGGAAAAATCTTCAAAACCTTATATTTCTTGATGGATTCTTAGACACTACACCAAAAGTACAAACAATAGAAAAATATAATATAAGTATACCAAAATTTAATAAATATATGCAATGAAGTGTATTATCTGGAAAGTGAACAACCTACAAAAGGGGGATAGTTATTAATTATATATTTGATAATGTTTTAATATCCAGATGCACAAATTTTAAAATTCAATGACCAAAGGTGAACTATCAATACAAATCAAGAAAGCACTAAAATAGAAAGCTTTTTTAAAATGTACAATGATGTAATAAACATGGGTGATATAGTTTTAACCTTAGTAAACATTAGGAATATGTAAATCTTAAACACAAAGAGTGATTGCTTATACCAGCTAAGATAATTAAAATAATGGTAATATTTGGAAACAAAAAATCACATAATTGATGAGTAATGAGACATTCCAAACCTTGTGTGTTACTGGTGAGAATACAACATCATTCAGCAGCTATAAATACTCTTGTATTCAGACATTCCCATTTACAAGTAAAAATCCACCCACTTATGGTGTAGGAGTCCCTTCTGTATTTGGGTTGCTTTCATTGGTTAATAAAGAGACTGCCTTGACCTTTTGATAGGGCAGCCCTTAGGTGGGCATAGTAGACAGAACAGAATTCTGGGAAGAAGGGAAGTTTGGCAGATGCAATGAATCTCTGGTTGAGATGGACGTAGGTTAGAATCTTCCTGGTAAGATCCGACCCCGTAGTGATACACAGATTACTAAATATGGGTTAAAGCAAGATGTGAGATTTAGCCAAGAAAAGGCTAGATATAATGGGCCAGGCAGTGTTTTAAATGAATACAGTTTCTGTGTAATTATTTCGGGTATAAGCTAGCCGTGCAACCGGGAGCTGGGCGGTGGGACACAGCCAAAGGTGGCTGGGACGAAAAGCAGGCATGCTCCTATTACTACACACTTATACAATAATAGGTCACATGTAATATATTGGCACCATAAAACTATAATAGAAATGACAGTTTTCTATTGCTGGTAGTGTTGTCATTATAACACAGTCCAAAGCATAACTTGTATGTTTATGGATGCTTGAATAAGCAAAACTACTATGCTGTGTAACATAAAAGTATAGCACCCATAGTCATGCATAGTATCATATTTGATAACAGCAATGATAAGTAATGTTCCTGATTTATTTGCTACATTATATTTTGATTATTATTTTAGATCATACATTTGCTAATATCTAAAAACTATATACAGCACTTAAAGTAATAGCAAGCAGCAAACAGCAGTCTAAAATGTCTGTATTACTCCAGGTTCTCTAAAAGAACAAAGTTAGAGAATGAATGTGTGTGTGTGTGTGTGTGTGTGTGTGTGTGTGTGTGTGTGTACAATGTGTTTATAAAATCAAAAGAAGAGAACCTGAAGTTGGATGGGTAGGGAAGTGAGAATGGGTGTTAATATAATCACAATGCATTGTATGATGGAAAGAATGGCTTATATTTAAAAATACATGTATATGTATATACACATTGATAAGTTTTGTAAGGTGGCCACTTGTTGGTTCCTGGCTGCTCAGCTCTGAAATAATCACACAGAAACTGTATTATTGAAATCACTTCTTGGCCCATTACCTCTAGCTTCTTCTTGGCTAACTCTTAGATCTTAATTTAACCCATCTCCATTAATCTGTGCATCACCAGGAGATTGTGGCCTACCAGCAAAGTTTTAGCACATCTGACTATGGCAGTGGCTCGATGGCTTCTCTCTGACTGCCCTTTATTCTCCTATCATTCAGTTTAGTTTTTCCTGCCTACCTAAGTTCTGCCCTATCAACAGGCCAAGGCAATTTCTTTATTCACCAATAGTATTCACAGCATACAGAGGAGTATCCCACATTACCTAAGAAGCCATAAATTTGATGAATAGCAGGGAGGGATATATGGGAGGGTTTGGAGAAATGAAATGGTAGAAAGAAATGTTATATTTATATTATAATCTTAAAAATAAAATACATTATGCAAAATTCTCCACATATAATAGCATTATCATTTTTTATTACATAGCAATTATCAAATTATTAGAAATGTAGTCTTAAATAAAAAATAATGTCTTTCACAGAGAAATCATTGTGTAAATGATCAATTTCAATATACATTTTTAATTGTTTTAAAACAATCCTTTCTTATTTAACATAGCAATCCCAGTTTCCACTCCTTCCCCTCCTCCTACTACCTCAAACTTCTATCCAGACTACTACCCATTCACTCCTCAGAGCATGTAAGGCTTCCTGTGGGGAAGTCAACAAGGTCTGGCACATCACTTTAAGGCAATACCAAGGCCTTTTCTCCATACCTGGGCTAACCAAGGTATTCCTCCAAAGAGAATGGGCTCCAAAAAGCTAGTTCAAGCACTAAGGATAAATCCTGATCCCACTGCCAGTGGCCCCACAGACTGCCCCAGCCACAAAACTGTCATCTACATTCAGAGGACATAGTTTGATCCTATGCATATTCCCCAGCTGTCAGTCCAGAGTCAGTGAGCTCCAACTAGCTCAAGTCACCTTTTTCTATGGGTATCCCTATCATGGTCTTGATCCTTTGCTCATATTCACTCCTCCCTTACTTTGGCTGAACGCTGGAAGCTCAGCTCAGTGTTAGATGTGGATGTCCAGATGCAGAGATAAATATACATCTTTAACATCATTTTGAGTGAGGTAACCCAGATACAGAAAAACAATTATCACATGTACTCACTTATAAGTGGTTTTAAACATAAAGTAAAGAAAGCTAGCCAACAAATCACTATCCAAGAGAACATAGACAACAATGAGGACCCTAAGAGAGACATACATAGACCTAATCTACATGGGAAGTAGAAAGAGACAAGATCGCCTGAGTAGATTGGGAGCATGGGGAGCTTGGGAGAGGGTTGAAGGAGAGGGGAGAGGCAGGGAGGGGAGCAGAAAAAAATGTGCAGCTCAATAAAAATCAAACATATATATATATATATATATATATATATATATGTTTATGAGGGGATATTAACAGTAAATCACTATGGACCAGTAATTGAAGAAATCAGCAGCACTGAGCTAAATTAATATCAATGGTGAGAACCAGAGAGATGGCTTAGGAGAAAATTCACAAGCTAAGAAAGGAGACAACCAAACATGGATATTCAGTACTACATAAATGTGGAAGGAGCCAGACAGTGGTGGTGCACACCTTTAATCCCAGCACTCAGGAGGTGGAGGCAGCCTACAAGAGCTAGTTCCAGAATAGGCTCCAAAGCAATAGAGAAACCCTGTCGTAAAAATAAAAAAAAAAATGTGGAAGTATAGAACAGTCTTCACAAAGTTGTACTCTGACCTGTAAATAATGCTTGTGGCATTTGAAAATACACACATAAAGACATTATACACATACCCACATGTTGCTAGAGACGAGCAGGCTGCATCCCACTGCCCAGCTAGCTTACACTTCTGAAATAACCACACAGAAATTGTATTAATTAAATTAATGCCTGGTACATTATATCTAGCCTCTTCTTGGCTAACTCTCACATTCTGATCTAACCCATTTCTACCAATCTGTGTAACACCATGAGGGCGTGGCTTACAGGGAAAGATTCTAACTAGCGTCAGTCTCAGGCAGGAGTTTCATGGCGTCTGCCACACTGCCCTTCTTCCCAGCATCCAGTTTGGTCTACTTTACCTAAGTTCTGCCCTATCAAAAGGCCAAGGCAGTTTCTTTATTCAACCAATGAAAGCAACACACAGTCAGAAGGACCTCCTACACCACCCACATGCAAACATACAATTATACATAAAACAAAATAAATTTATATCAATGGTATCCATTATAATGAGGATACCTTTTGTTCCCAAAGTCAATTCTCTTTAAGGTCATATTAAGCTCTAACCTTGTATACATTTTAAATGAATCCCGAAGTAGGAGCTGAAGAAATGGCCCATCTCTAAAGAACATGTACAGTTCTTGTAGGAGAGCAAAGTTCATTTCCAAGTACTCTCTTAGAAGCTCCCAACAGTATCTAATTCCAATTTCAAAGATCGATGCTCTCTGCTGTTATCTGTCTGTCCCTGTACTTAAGTGGTACACATAAACTCACATAGATGCATACATATACACAGAAAAAAAAGAATGTAGGATAATCTATTACTGTATGGGACCTAATACTAAAATAAAGTGTGGATGCTATTTTTCCCATTAAAAGATTGCTTAAGATATACTATCAATATGTGTCACTTAAGAAAATTCAGTGGGAATGTTTACTTTGTTATGCAAATAATCTTCTAATGGCTCCCCTACCTCATGGAAATAGTCAGAATGTAAGGTCCTACATGATGGGGAATTCACTAATTTTCTTGATCAATTTTTTTTCTAACTATGCATATATTTTGACTGTTCAATATCAGCAGAAGACTCTCTTACTTGAAAAATTTGCATTTCATATGGATAAACTTGCAAAACTAGGCATTTCACTTGAAGAGTAATGATATATAGCTCAACCTCACTGGTAGAAAAACTTTTGTTTAAGTAGAACAAATTAAACAACCTTAAATTTAAAAGAGGAAAACCCAACAACAACAGAGGTTGTGAAAGGGCAAGAGATTTTAGAACAAGATGAAGCAAAACAAAAAGAAATTGAATTCTTTCAAAAGAATTCATTTTCAGCTTGGATAACATCCATGTAAAGATTTTCCCTTTACAAATTAGTCATATAAAAGTACCAGACTGTGATAACTCTAATTCAAAGCTACGTTGTGCTTGCTAAATGGAATATGACAGGGATCTGAAATTGTGCTATACTACAAAAATAATTAGTTCAATATTAACTTGATAATTTTATTACTGTGAAAAATGAAATAAAATCAACCTTCACTTTGATTATGTGTAAAGAAGTATAATTACCTGCCCAGATAGTAATCTGAAAAAATGAAAATACATTTCTTTGTTATCTGGTATGTAACAAACTAGCCTGTTTGAACTGTTCATTCCTTGTATACTAAAGATAGAAAATTATTATTGCAATGTCATCAAAATCTCACTTACAGTAAAATGCTAGAAGAAAATGATAATTTCGTTCTCCAATGGAATATTATAATTCTTTTTCTCTGTTGGTATTCAGGCAAACTAGGAAAATTTTCTAAAGTTGATTTTGAGAGTTCTTATTATGATATTAAGATAATGGCATCAGGGAAAATGGTAAATTACTGGAGGCTTTATTCTAGTGCAGAAGGCATTAGAGCTCTTAAAATAATATCATGCTTTTTCATCCTGATTTAAGTTGATTGGCTGTTGCCTTTTTAGTGTTGAAGCAACAGGACTTCTCTGGATTTTAGGTATCAATATCTACTATGGATATTTGGAATAGACCTGCACACTAAACACCAATATTGCATTCACAGAAATTTGTGTCAACCCAGTCAGTCACAGTGTGCACACACAGCAGCAGAATTGGCAGTCATCCAAGACTACTCAGCTTCCCAAATTGCAGGCTGGTCAGCTTAAATGTAAGTTAAAGCCAAGTTTTTGAGTCATTGCTACTTCAAACTGAAAAATACTACAATATTCTGCTAAAAGTAACAAAATGTGGATTTCCAAATAAGGGGAGTGTGTGCATACTCCTGTTTGAGAACATGGCATTCCAGTTGTCAAGCAAATTTCTCCAAGTCTATATAACGTGGTAGGGAAAATGGTCATGCTATACAGTTTTCTATTTCAACCACAACCAGTTCTTCAATGAGGAAGCAAGAGCCTGATAGTCTAGTTGGGCAGTGAAATTACAAAGTAAAAGTTTGTTCAGTTGATGTGACAAAAATTCCTTAAAATATGCTATGATCAAGTTAAATTGATGTAATATCTTTCACCCATATACTGAACACTTTCAAATTATGATGACTAATAGATACAGTGTGAGTTGAACTATTAAGATGGTTAGTATTGATTTCCAACCTGACAATACTTTAAATATCTCTCTATGTGTTTGTATAAAGTTATCAAGTCATTGTGCATATTTCTCTTCCATGAACTGAGTTTTTGGACTAAATAAAGAGGAGAATGTAAAGTGAGTACATGAATTGATTCTCTACTTCTGACTGTAGATAGAATTGCCTCATGTAACTGCCACCATAATTTCTTATGATAACCACACCCTAGAAAGAACTATGAGCAAAAATAAATCTTTCTTCCTGAAGTTGCTTTCTTCAGCATACTTTTATTAGAGCAAAAGGAAAATCAACTAACAAAACAACAGTGAGTTGATAAGGAGTTATCTTACACCATCTTACTCTTCATAGTTTTCTATCTGTCTTGCTCGAAAAGTTTTATGAATAATGCAGAAATTTCATGTGATGAAAGCACATGAAATTTAGTGTCACTGACAGAAATGTACTGACCATTAGAATTTCAACATATTTTCACATTAATTAGGTGAATAAACTTTTGGCTTAATCACTACCTAATTATGACATTAAAAGAATTATTGAGAAGCAAAAATAAAAATATACAATATTGTATCCATGGGGTAAATACTTTTATTATTGATACATTTTAATATCAAAGTCATTTGGTATCAAATATATAAAGAAATGCAAAGGAGCCTATTCTAAAAAGGAATGTTATGAAAGAACAAAAGAAAACAGGAAAGTAAATATAAATGGCTGGAATCAATAAAAAATCACAGTGGAAAATAATATATGAGTAGGCATGTCATAACCACCTATAAACTTAAAAAAGATGGAGGGCAGGGTACTGCTTTAATTGTATAAACCCAGAGTTTCCTAATGACACCTTAGAGAATGAGGAAGCATTTAATGCTAAATGAGGTAAGCTTAAACTAAACTAAAAGGATGTTGGAAAGAAAAACTATGAAATCCAAAATTATCACCATTTTCCCTGTGGTTGTTTAATAAAGCATAAAAAAAGGTACAGAGGCTTCAACAAATCAGCAACTTGTTGAAGTATACTGAGTATTTAGGGACATTCTGAGTCACTTAGAGATTCAAGTTGGAAGCAGGACAGTGTTGAGTTTAAGCAGGTATAGTTGAAACTAACTCCAGATATACACAGAAAAGTACATTTCCCCCCAATTTTCAAGGACAATAAGTGTATACAAAAGAAAAGAATGGCTACATTGGATTGTTAAGTACAGGGTAATATAGGGGATTCACTCTTCCTATTTTATGTGCTTTAATATTATATTAGAATTCTTTAGAGTAGCAAACTTATAGAATCTCTTTCATATCTCTTATATAGATATATGTGGTGCTTATATATACACACACACACACACATACACACACATATACATTCTGTGGTCTAGCGGTCTAGCTAATCCAACAATGGCTGCCTATGAACAGAAGGTCCAACAATCCAGTTGTTCAGTCCATGAGGCTGATTGTCTCACCTAGCCTTCAGTATACACTGGAATCCTAAAATTATAAGCTCCAATGCCAGTGGAAAAAAAAGGACTTGCTAGCAAGATGAGAACAACTAGGCAAAGAAGGAATGTCCCTCCTTCCATGTCCTTATAAATGTATGTAAATAAAGATTGTGTCTTTATTTCCCAGCTTCCCAGACCTGAATAATCACACAGAAACTGTATTAATTACAACACTACTTGGTCAATGACTTAGACATATTCTTACCTAGTTCTTATATCTTAAATTAACCCATTTCTATTCATCTATGTATCAGTACAAGACTGTGGCTTACTGGTAAGATTTTGGTGTCTTTCTCCTTTGGCATTTCCATGGCATCTCCATGACTCCACTTATTTTAGCTCATCCCCATATTTATTACCTATCATGAATTTAAAAAGCATAATTTTCTGTATAGCACATTTCCATCCGGTATTGATTGAGTTCATACTGCTCTTGCAAGGCATTGAGTTTACTTACATTCTAGGATCAGGTGACTCATAAGAACCTGTAAGTCTCCAACTTCAGTAGAATCCATCAAACATTTCTAGAAGGCCAAAATCAGTATTTGTACTCAAGTGCACATAAACACATAAAAAATTAAAAATGAGATAAATATTGTACAATAAAAAAGTATATTGAATATATCATTACATATATATATTTAAGAATTTATGTTTTAGTATGTTACTAATTTGAAACATGTAAGAATAGTTTTTCAATTTTCACTGAGTCTTCTAAAATACATATTTTATGTAAATTTTAAAATTGTATGTGTCTGTGTATGTATACAAATGTGTGGGTACAGATAGGCTAGTGTTACAAATTACCCTGACTGATGTTACAGAAAGTTTTGAACTCCCCAACATGGGTTCTAGGAATTTAACTGAAGCCTGCTACAAGTGTAGTATACACATTTTTGTTTGTTTTTGCATTCTTTATCTCATAGTTTTACAATTATTTCTTATTTATGATTTCATACAATCGTATGGGTTTACACAATTTCCATTGCATCTTATCCTTGACTTAACTCAACTTATGTTTTATTCCTAACCCCTTTTAAGTTTAAGATCCCTTCTTATTTAATTATTATTGTTGCACGTTATTGTTACAGTTTAACCACTGAACCACCACTTTAGACACTCATCATTCAGTCTTAAATAATTTTTATCCTACTCTAACTGGATTAATTTATTATCTGTGTATGTAGACCATCAAACTGATTATTAATAGCTTTTTGTTTGCATACTGTTCATTGACCAACATGATTTGCAAACATTCAATTTAATGGTTTGTCATTAATACATCTATACTGTAGTAAGAGGTGCGGTGGGCTGCGTCCCACTGCCCGGCTAGTTTATACCCGAAATAATTGCACAGAAATTGTATTAATTAAATTACTGTCTGGTCCATTAGTTTTAGCCTCTTATTGGCTAACTCTCACATCTTGATTTAACCCATTTCTAATAATCTGTATGTCACCATGAGGTCGTGGCTTACCGGTAAAGATTCAGTATGTCTGACCTGGCAGCCTCATGGCAGCTGTCCCTCCGGCCTCTTTTTCCCAGCATTCAGTTCTCTTTTCCCCACCTATCTAAGTCCTGCCCTATCAAAAGGCCATGGCAGTTTCTTTACTCAACCAAGGAAAGCAATACAAATACAGAAGGACCTCCTACACCAATTCCCCTTTTCTGTTTAAACAAAAAGGAAGGCTTTATCTTTAACATAGTAAAATTACATATAACAAAACAGTTATCAAGCAAGAATTACAGTTACAATATTTATATCTATTTTATCTTTTATCATGAAAAAAGGAAAACTATACCTATCTATCTATTCTTCAACTCCATCAAAGACTCCAGAAGGATATAATATTACCCAAGTAAACAAGAAGAAAGCACCTTCCAAAACTCTAGAAATGACAGAGACATCTTGCTGCCTGGACAGTCACCCAAAGTTTTTCCTTACTGTTGGGGCATCCATCTTTGGCCTTCAGGCACATAGTATCCAGCAGACTTTTCCATGAAGCAGGAAATTTCAAAGACAGTTCAGTCCCTTTCTTTTGTATCCTGCAGAATGTCCCAAAGACTCTTTCATGAAACAGGAACCCTGAAGGACCATCTCACCTTTAGGCAAGTTTAGCAGTCCTCTCTCTGTGGGTTCTTCATGTCATGTCCAGTTTATGCAACAGTCCAGGCAAGAGCAGTTTCTTGCCCAAATGGCTATCAAACTCCATAAGGAGCCTCTTAGATGCCCATCTTCCTCTTGAAGTAGATTTGTGCTGCCAGGAGCAGATGTGTCTCATTGTCATGAAAAGCCCTAAGTTATTAAAACATTTTAAATGTCATATTCTGAGTCTTTGAAAGATATGAAGAATGCCTATCTGAAATATATTTATGCACATCTAGAAAATCTAACTAACATAACTACAAACTTAACTATTATAGAGATTATCTATTAACTTATATTTCTTAATTATACATTACATTTTTAAATGAACTACACAATCACAATATCTTAATCAAGATCAGAAATACATATATATAACAAAATTTACCTTAAATTTATATCAACAAAGCAAAATCCATACCAATGCAAATTATTCATATCTATATCACTATACTGTATTTTACAAATATAAAAATATTTCCCACATCATTTTCCTATGCATTTGTCAATAACTATACATATATATATATATATGACTTGTGACCTATATTAATGCAATTTTTCTAAAATCTACCTTAAACATAAATGGAAGTCACTATGTTATAATTTCTACACTTATACTTTCCCTGGCTTATTAATATACTGTTTTTCCATTTTTACTTATATGTCTGATGATAGCATATATAGGTAAGAGGAGTATAACAATGTTACGTATCAACAGTACTTGGCACGCCTTAGATAAGTTTTGTGTTCTAATCCTCAGCTAAACTAAAATACATACCATGACTGATAACATATTCTTCTCCTTATAGGCTTAATAGATGTCTTAGTTATGATTTCTATTGTTGTGTAAAGAAACCATTACTATGGCAACTCTTATAAAAAATTAATTATTGTGCCTTACTGAATAAGAGGTTCAGTATATTCTCATCATGGTGGGAGCATGACAACATCCACAAAGACATGGTATTGGCTGCATCTTGATCATAATACAATAGGGAACTTACTCAGACACTGGGTGCAGCTTGAGCACATATGAGACCTCAAAGAAAGCCTCCACAGTAACACATTTCCTCCAGTAAGACTGTACCTACTCCAACAAAGCCACACCTCCTAATAGTGCCATTCCCTTTGGGGATGTTATCTTTCAAACCAAAATAGACATCTATTATTTTAGCATATGGTATATTTCATCATAGAAATATGAGCAACTTATAGTTCTATGCTGATATATATATATATATATATATATATATATATATATATATATATATATATCTGAAATTTCAAGTAGAAAAATTGAATTGAGAATTGAGAGCAGGGTGATGCCAGCGGAATTGCTGTCTAGGAATGCTTTTCATAAGTTTTCCTCCACAAGAAAAGGATGTGAATGAAGGAAACACAACTAACATTTCAAAAGAATTTTTGACAAAAGCAAAAGAACATGTTAGGCAAATGGTATTGAGATAAGTAACATGCTATATAATGGCCTGATAAAGAAGATAATTACACATACAGCATCTCCCATCTTAAAACTCTTGAGAAAATATGAACATTGTACTTCATATGATATGGAAAGTGGTAAGCAGCATGTCCTTCTCAATCCTTTCTAATACATCATATACCTAAAATAATTCTCATGTGCCTAAAATTTGTTTGGAGAAACATCTGTGTAATCCAAGAAACTTTTTGCCCAGATAAATATTCATTTCATATTCTTCCCTCCCTTATTCAGATCCAATGACACAGAGCTCTTCTTTGACATTTTATTTGTTAAGGTTTCAATGAAGCACTCGTGTGGCTAGTAGTTGAACCAACCGAACATTATTGATGAAATTGATGGCCACATCCATCCTTTAATGAAACCCAAAAGCAGGAAAAAGACATCTTACCATAGTGGATCAGTCTGTTCAGGTCTTGGGGAGAAAGATGTCATGCTTACTCAACCTCCTTTCCAGAAAATAACTAGATATCACATCATGGGAAATTAAGTGCACTTAGACCCCATGAAGTTCTAAGTTGTCTTTGTCTTCCATTCTGTGTTCTCAGGAAGGATCAAGATACCATAAATTACCCATCTAAGAAACTTCCAATATGAAGAGCTCAGCTCCCAAGTTCTTCAAAAATGTTCTGAAGCAATCAATCATGAAATCACATATGCTTCAGCATACTGACTAAGTCCACTAAAGTACCTTTACATGTAGATACTATTCAGAAACTCACCAAGGTCCTGCATACACTGTCATATCATCCATAACTTTCTTACACTAGCCTGATAGAACAGCCTTATTTCTCTCTTGGCTCACAGGAATCAACCTGTGTCTCATAATTCCAGGTAGGACCACTGTTAAACTACTGATAAACTCAAGCTGTCTAAGAGAGCTGAATATTAGCTAATAATCCCTTTCCCCAATTAAATCCTATAGGTGAATATATTGACATATATACTGAAGATAAGTACATCTAAATAAGTTAACTAGATGTTACACTAGGATATTTACTTGGAAATAGAGGCAACACAGCCTTTTTACCTGATAACCATACAGTTTATGACCAGGAAAATATTTAGTAAATAGTTCACAGAATATAAATATTGTGTAGTCAGCTAATATACCCAATTGCCAAATAAACAGGAAAACAGAAGAACACTAGGATTTCTAAGGATCATAATAACAGTCTATCAACAGTTGGTATAAAAAGATCATTGATAAATTGCAGAAAATATTGAATAGTATCTTAAATGAGATACAAAGAAATACACCAGGATTTCAGAGAAGTAATTTAATAATATTAAGGGAATAAATTATGTTTACAGGTAAATTCAGCCAAGATGTAGAGATCATATTGAAAACACAAATAGATTCATTGGAGATAGGGAGCTGTAGAGATCATATTAAAAACACAAATAGATTCATTGGAGATAGGGAGCTAAATAAATTATATAAATACAGTTCTAAGTCTAAAAGATACTATAAACCTTGTAGATAAAGATTTTGAGGTTGAAGAAAACTCTTCTCAAATAATATAGTCAGACATAAATACTACTAAGAGAAATGAAAAAATTATATTCGAGGGGCATCATGTTATGAACACTTCTTTGATATTTATGGATGAAATCCAAAGTGAATGAATGGGAATGGCATAGAAATACTACACAAATAAATAGCAACTATAATTTCCCAAATCCTGGTAAAGAAATATCCAGGATCAGTAATTTTAAAAGATGCCAGGTAACTTCATCAAAATAAGTGTTCTCAACTTGATTTCAAGGTTAAAATGTTAATGTCCCAGGACAGAATTCTCACAAAGCAGGATATAAGGCTCAAATTACGTATAAAGGGGCCTCCATTAGACTGGTAGAAGATTACTGAGCAGAAATTTCACAAGGCAAGAGACAGAGGAATTTTGAATTCCAACCAAAAAATGTATAAGTCAAAATTGCTATTTCCTAAACTTATGCTTTTAAAGGACAAGAAAAAAAAACATTTTCTGTGATAAACAGAAAAAAAGTCACAAATAGACTATTTTTACAAAAAATTGAAGTGTACCAACATAAAAATTAATGAACATATTTAGTTGTATTTTGTTTTTGTTTTAACAAATAAAGGTTACCTGAAGATCAGAGTGTAGTGCTAAACTGACTGAGTCCAGGATGTAGTGGCACACACCTTTAATCACAGGACTCAAGAGACAGAGGCAGAGAAACCTCTGTTAGTTCAAGAGCACCCTGGGCTATACAAGATTGAATCTGTCTTAAAGGGAAACATATCTGACACAAAGGTAGAACCAGATCAAAGACTTGGTTATCAATCCACATACCTATGAACGCCTGATTTTTGACAAAGAAGCAAAAAATATAAAATGGAAAAAAAGAAAGCATAGTCAACAAATGGTGCTGAAATAACTGGATATCAACATGGAGCAGAATGAAAATAGACCCATATCTATCAACAAGCACAAAACACAAGTCCAAATAGATCAAAGACCTCAACATAAAACCAATCACATTGAACCTCATAGACATGAAAGTGGGAAGTACACTTGAAAGCATTGGCACATGAGACCACTTTCTAAATATAACCCCAGTAGCACAGACACTGAGAGAAACAATTAATAAATGGGACTTCCTGAAACTGAGAAGCTTCTGTAAAGCAAACGATATGGTCAACAAGACAAAATGAGAGAATACAGAATGGGAAAAGATCTTTACCAAGCCCACATCGGACAGAGAGCTGATCTCCAAGATACATATAGAAATCAAGAAATTGGTCATCAAAAGAACAAATAATCCAATAAAAAATGGAGTACAGAGCTAAACAGAGAACTCTCAACAGAGGAATCTAAAATGACTGAAAGACATTTAAGGAAATGTACAACATCCCTAGTCATCAGAAAAATGCAAATCAAAACAACTCTGAGATCCCATCTTACACCTGTAAGAATGGGCAAGATCAAAATCACTGATGACAATTTATGCTGGAGAGGTTTTGGGGTAAAGGGAACACTTCTGCATTGCTGGTGGGAATGCAAGCTGGTACAGCCCATTTGGATGTCAGTGTGGTGATTTCTCAGAAAATTAAGAAACAACCTTCCTCCAGACCCAATAATACCACTTTTGGGTATATGTCCAAAGGATGTTCAATCCTGCCACAAGGACATGTGCTCAACTTTTTTCATAGCAGCATTGTTTGTCATAGAAAGAACCTGAAACAATCTAAATGCCCCTTGACTGAAGAATGGATAAGAAAAATGTGGTACATTTACACAATGGAGTACTACACAGCAGAAAAAAATAATATCTTGAACTTTGCAGGCAAATGGGTGGAGCTATAAAACATCATTTTGAGTGAGGTTACCCAGACCCAGAAAGACAATTATCACATGTACTCACTCATAATTGGTTTTTAAACATAAAGCAAAGAAAACCATCTGACAAATCACAATTCCAGAGATCCTATGGTGTAGGAGGATCTTCTATTTGTGTATTGCCCTCATTGGTTAAATAAAGAAAACTGCCTTGGCCGTTTGATAGGGCAGCCCTTAAGTGGGCAGAGTAGTCAGAACAGAATGCTGTGAGAGAGAAGGCAGTGTGGGAGACGCCATGCTTCTCCAGCACAAGATGGACACTGGTTAGACTCATGCTGGTAAGCCACAACTCAAGTGGCGATACACATTAATAGATATGGGCTAAAATAATATGTGAGAGTTAGCCAATAAAGGGCTGGAGATAATGGGCCAGGCAGTATTTAAATGAATACAGTTTCCATGTAATTATTTCGGGTACACACCGGGAGCAGGATGGCACAAGGGGCCCTGCGCCGGGAACGCAGCCCGAACCCCTCATTGCAACAAACCTAGACAACAATGAGGACTGTAAGAGAGACATACATAGATCTAATCTACATGGGAAGTAGAAAAAGACAAGATCTACTGAGTAAATTGGGAGCATGGGAACCTTGGAAGAAGGTTGGAGGGGAAGGGAGAGGCAGTGAGTGGAGCAGAGAAAAATGTAAAGATCAATAAAAATCAATAAAAGAAAACTCAAAAATAAAAGAATGGCCAAGATCAAAAACACCGATAACAACTTAAGCTGGAGAGGATGTGGTGTAAAGTAAACACACCTGCATTGCTGGTGGGAGTAAAAACTGGTACAACCACTTTGGATATCACTATGAAGATTTCTCAGAAAATTAGGAAACAACCTACATCAAGGTCCAGCAATACCACTTTTGGGTATATACCCAAAGGATGCGCAATCATTCCACAAGGACATGTGCTCAACTATTTTCATAGCAGCATTATTTGTCATAGCCAGAATCTGGAAACCACATAAATGCCCCTTGATTGAAGAATGAATAAGGAAAATGTGGCACATTTACACAATAGAGTACTATATATCAGAAAAATTAATGACATCTTGAAATTTGTGGGCAAATAGATGGATCTAGAAAACATCATATTGAATGAGGTAACCCATACCCAGAAGGGAAAATATAATGGGTACTCACTCATAAGTGGTTTTTAGGCATAAAGCAAAGAAAAACCAATCTACAATTCACAATCCCAGAGAACCTAGACAACAAATAGAACCCTACCAGAGACATACATAGATCTAATCTACATGGAAAGTTGAAAAAGACATGGTCTCCTGAGTAAATTGGGAGCACCATGGCATAAGGTTGAAGGGGAGGGGAGAATGTTGTAGGGAGCAAGCCGGCCATGTCCCACTACCTGGCTAACTTAACCCCTAAATAACCACACAAAAATTGTGTTAATTAAATTACTGCCTGGTACATTATATCTAGCCTCTTCTTGGCCAACTCTCACATCCTGATCTAACCCATTTCTACTAATCTGTGTAACACCACGAGGTTGTGGCTTACCGGGAAAGATTCTAACCAGCATCAGTCTCAGGTAGGAGCTTCATGGTGTCTCTCTGTCTCTGCCTTCTTCCTCCCAGAATTCAGTTCTGTCCTTTCCGCCTATCTAAGTTCTGCCCTATCAAAATGCCAAGGCAGTTTCTTTATTCAACCAATGAAAGCAACACATAGAAAGAAGGACTTCCTACATTAGAAGAGGAAGGGAGGGGAGCGGAGAAAAAACATAGAGCTCAATAAAAACTAGTTTAAAAAGATGATCCAAGTACTTGATATCCCACATATTATTCCCAGTACTAGAGAGGTGGAGACAGGAGTGGTATTGATGGGCAGGGAAAGAAATATAAGGCAGGAAGGAGGAGACAGGAGCTCATTGCAGTTTGCAGTTTGGTGGAGACAGTTGCAGTCAGATGATGAAGTCTGAAATGAAGTTTGAAGCTGTCTGAGGAGGCAGTCTAGGACAGTATCACACCTTCAGTTTAAACATTGGTAGAGAGAGGTAAAAGTCTCTCTATTGACTGGCCACACTCCTTTTCTGATCCTTTAGCTTTCATCCCATATTATCTGACTCTTGGCTTTATTTAATAAGATCAACTAAAATTTGTGCTATAAGTATGTATAATCATTCATCTCATTATTAGGAGAACAGATACATAAATGTAAGAGGAAAGAATTAAATATTATCAATACAGGAACCATAAAACCATATAAATGAAAAATACAGAATGAAATTAGCAAAATTTATTCTAATAATCAGGAAAATATTAACATAATGAAAAGATGGTATTTCCAATAAAATAATATAATTTTAATAGAGTTTAGCTTATATTTTTTAATGCTTAGTTTCTCATTTTTAGTAAGTACCCTTAGGAGCTAATGGAAATTATAAGAGATGAGATCTAGTGATTGGCTTAGCTTATTGGAGTCATGGTCTTAAATATACTATAGGTTAATTTTCTCTTCCTCTTTCACTTTCATCAAATCCTATCTACTAGTTAAGTGGTATTTTGCTCTGCCACATGTTCTCTGCCATAGTGCACCACCTTGCCACAGGTCCAAAAGCAAGAAAGACTACCAAATATATGTTTAAAATAACACTGAAATGGTGAGTCCAAACACATCCTTTTCTAGATAAGTTGATTACAACAGATTTTATAAGATATTTTGCAACAAAGTAGAAAGATGACTAACATAACATGAAAATCTTTACTGTTTGCCAGTGTGTCCTGAATATGTACTGTAATAAATATAAACTAGGAAATTCTGCCTACAGTACAGACAAAATGGGCTTATGCGGTCACAAATCATTTCTTCTAACAACTAAAGAATACACACTCTTCTATCAGAATACCTAATATTCTCTAAAACAGGTCAAACACTGACTACAAAACAATTCTTTAATTTTTTTCGATTGTTTATTTTATGTGTGTGGATGTCTTCCCTCAATGTGTGTATTTATACCATGTACATGTCTGGTTTCCACAGAGGTCAGAATATGATGTTGAATGTCCTTGAACTAGAATTATGGATGGTTATAAGATACCCTGTTGGTACTGGGGACCAAAACAGGGCCCACTTCAAGAAGAAAAAGAGCTCTTAACCACTAGGTCATGTTTTATGCCTCGAAAGCCTCTGTATTCGAATGTTTAACTTAATGTGTTCAAATACAAAGCATTAAGGAATCATTTCAATATTTAGACTTTTAGGTTAACAACAATCCATTATTATAAATAGAGTAGTTAACAACATTCCAACAGCAAAATATATCATTATTCCCATAAGTCCTAATAACAATCACTATTTCATATGTTCCTAAAATCAAAGTAATATATAAGAACAGAGTGTCCATCATGTGAGTTCTGAGAGCTGAACCCTAGTCCTCTGCAATAGCAAAAAATGCTCTTAACCACTGAGATATCTCTTCAGACCCTACAAAATAATTAACACATTCTAAACTATCAAAATCATGGAAGTATCTATTCTGATCAGAATTAAGCAAAACTAGAAATCAATCTCTGCTCTAAGGAGGACTTCATTGGAAATTCCAGATTCCATCATGATTGAATGAATTTTATACAAACAAACTAATTTATAAAAGTTTGTTTTTTCCATGTCCAACAACTCTTTGTTTGCTTAATGATAGCCATTCTGATTTGGGTAAAAAAATCTCAGTAGTTTTCATTTACATAATGGACAAAGATTTTTAAAATAGTTTATAAATTGACCATTTGTTATTTTTAAGTTAATATGCAGAGTAAATGTTTCACTATTACATTTTAGTTTTCATAATTTGAAATTTTCATTCATCCATATATTATTCTATCAAATTCAGTGCTAGTCCTTCCCCTTGAAGTTGTTTTCCCTACTTCATCCTACTACTTTTTCATCTCAAGTTCATGTGTTCTTTCAAAATATACAAGTCTACTTTGCTGTGGAAGACTAAAGATGTGCTACATTGGTGGTGCCATGGAACACTTGCTTAATGATGCAAAACTGTGCTGCATTCTTTTATGTTGCATTTGTTTAACTTTGTGAAGCTATGCTACACTGCCGGTATAAAACACCATATTGGTCTAATAAAAAGCTTAACTACCAATAGCTAAGCAGGAGAAATGATAGGACAGGCTGGCAGGCAGAGAGTATAAATATGAGAAGAAATCTGGGAATAAGGATAAGAGGAGCAAGGGAAAAAGGAGTGTTGCTGGTCCCCAACATCTTCCTTGGGGATGGAGTAAAAAGGCTATGTGAGCAAACATAGACACAGGTGTCAGGTAGAAGGCTTACAGCAGACTCATTTAATTAACAAGGAAAAACTTATATGTGCTTCCAGAATGCAGGTGTTCTGATTCGTTAACAGTTAATATCTATGCTCGTCTTTCATTGACTAGGCACAGACAGGACCTTTGACAGCTCCAGGAAGGTCCAGGTTGTCTCCTTTTGGCCTTGTAGGCCTTAACTTCCTATAGAGGAGGAAATCAGGGGCCAGTCACTCAGCTACACAACAAGCCATAGAGTAAGAAGTAAAGAAAAAAAGCCTTATCCTCTCTGAGGAGTGAATGGGGAATGGGGGGAAGGTGGACAGAGTGGGAGGAGGGGAGTTAGTGGGAACTGGGATTGGTATGGAAATTTTCAATTAAATAATAATAAAAAACAAGAAATGTATATAGAATAGAGAAAGAAAAAATTCCAGAGGCAAAATGTAGATGGGATAATTTAAGTTAAGAAAAGCTGACAAGAAATAAGCTAAGCTAAGGCTGAGCATTCACAAGTAATAATAAGACTGTATTTATTTGGGAGTTGGGATTCAGGCCCCCCTTAATAGTAAAACAATCTACCAGAACATTTAGTGTTGAAAGTACGGCCGGCTGCACCTGAGCTCGGACCACCCGGGCTGAGGCCTTGGGGGAAGGGCGAATCCCCTGCTAGGGGGCCTCATTTGTCCCACGGAGCCGAGTGGAGCAGAGAAGGCAACCCTCAGTAAGCCTGCCCTTGGGACCGGGAACCTAGCCCAACCAACTTCCACGGTTTCAGCTGGACCCTGACCCCGGGAAACAAGCGGAGCCGAACGGAGCAGAGCGGGCAACTCTCAGAAGAAACGGGCAGGCTCCAATCAAAGAATTCGTCCAACAACCTGAAAAGCAACATGATAACACCAGAATCCAGCGATTATGGAAAAGGAAAGCCCGAGCAACCTATCCCAGATGAAGTAGAAGAAATTGACTTTAAACGTAGCTTTATGAAAATTATAGAGTCTTTTAAAGAAGAGGAGAAAAACTCCTTTATCGAAAGGGATGAGAAAACTAACAAAAAGTTAGAAGAAATGAATAAATTCCTCAAAGATACCCTAGAAAACCAAGAAAAAGCAATCAAACAGGTAACTGAAACAGATCAAAACTTGAAAACTGAAATGGAGGCAATGAAGAAAACACAAACCGAGAGATGGCGGGAAATGGAAAATCTGGATACA
>PVIU01018773.1:0-38178 GCA_004026605.1 Ondatra zibethicus
AATGCTCGACCAGAGCAGCAAGCGTTCTTAACCACTCTGCCATCTCTCCGTTATGTATGTACGAGGCTAAAATGTAAAACAAATAGGAGGGACTAATAAAATCCAGTTATTTTAAAGAAATTTACCCTAGAGCTGCACAGCGGATGCTGGGGGTCACGGTGACGGAGGTGAAGCCACAGATACTGGGAGCCGCACTGATGAAGGTGAAGCAGCAGATGCTGGGGGTCACGGTGGTTGGCAGTGAAGGAAGTGAGGTTGCAGAGCAGACGCTGCTCATGGTATTGTGGGAAGAGACCAAGAAGCTGAGCTTCACCTACATAGATTATCTCTAGTCAGCAAGCCATTCCGGAAAGGACAGATAGCAAATAAAGAATTTGGGAAATTCTCCAACATTGTCTTCAACTGGTTGCCCGCTGGTCTCCATCTTGGACTAAACGAAAAGCTTTAAGGTTTAAAGAGGAAACTTCTTTTGATGATTCTGCTACCGAGTCTGAAGCTGAATGGAGAGCAAGACACAGAAATGACGGGGCAGGAAACAGGAGAGGGAAAAGGAAACGTGGTGGGCAGCTCCTTCCACGGGCAAGAGCTTTCCAAGGGTTGCTTCGTCTGTTTGTAAAATATCACTTAAAGTCTGGGTGCACAAGAGAATTGGATGAAGGAGATGGGGACATTTAACTTGAAGCAAAGAAGCCTTAACGATGAGGGCCTTCAAATCTCTACCCGGCAGGCCATCATGCCCCCTTCTCCTCGTAAAACCAGATATCTGCCAAATTCTAGAACAAACAATATATAAAATTCCTGGTGTATAAAAGAAAGTTAGCCTTCTACAGTGTGGCACCACTGGAAAAATATGTGTAGCAGGCTTGCTTTGGGGCCACCAACCAGCTCCTAAATCATGACACAGAGACTTCTTATTATTTATTAATGATCAGTTTTATCTTAGCTCTTATTTATCTTTTTTCCTTCCTTCCTTCCTTCCTTCCTTCCTTCCTTCCTTCCTTCCTTCCTCCCTTCCTTCCTTCCTTCCTTCCTTCCTTCCTTCCTGTATATCTTACTTTCCTTCAGTCTCCATGTCTGGCGGGCTGCTGCTTGGCTTCTGGCCCTGAGTATGTTCCCCTCTTTCTCTCTCGTTCTCTTCATTCTTCTTCGCTTGAGCCTAGATTTTTTCCTCTTATTTATTCCCTCTGCCTGCCAGCCCCACCTATCCCTCTCTTGCCCAACTATTGGCTGTTCAGCTTTTTATTAGACCAATCAGATGCCTTAGTCAGGCAAGATGAAACAAACACAACACATCTTTACATAATTAAACAAATGCAGCATAAACAAATGTAACTCATCTTTACATGGATAACAAAGGCAGTAGAAACTTATGTAACACACCTTCACATAGCTAAGTATTCCACAGCAAAAACAAATGTAACACATCTTTGCCTAGTTAAAATAATGTTCTACAACATTTCCCCCTTTTGCCTAAATAAAAAGAAATGTTTTAACATTAACATAGTAAGACTATATACAATAAGAACAGTTATCAAGTTAGAATTACATTTATAATATCCAGTCTATTTGTATTTGGCAAATTCAGAGAAAATACTCCATTATTAATCCTTGGTGACTCCAAAGTTTTGTACCAAATTTACCTTCTATCATAAATAAGGAAAACTGTAACTATAACTATCTATTCTTTAACTTCATCAAAGACTCCATATATATGTATATATTATCTGAGTAAATAGGAAGTGCAGTGCAAGCCACTTCCAAAACTATAGAAATGACAAACATCTGGCTGCCTGGACAGTCACCTAAGATTCCTCTGCAATATTCGGGTATTTATCTTTGGCCAAAAAGCCTAGAATATCTGGCAGAGTCTTCTATAAAGAAAGAATTTTGATGAATGTCCACCCAGTGTAGTGACATTTCAATTGTATTTTAATAAATAAAGACTGCCTGAAGATCTGAGAATGAAACAGTCCCACTGATCAGCCTTATAGTCCAGGCTATGGTAACACACACCTTTAATCCCAGTAGCTACACTAGCTGCCAAAGAAATCAGGTGGTGCATGCCTTTAATCCCAGTGGTACATGTCTTTATTCCCAGCCCTAGAGAGGAATATAAAATGGAGGGAGACAGCTCTTAGACACAGTCTCATTCTAAGATTCCTGGAGACAGTATCACCATTTTCTGATTGAGGTTGATGTAAGAACCAGTGACTGACTGTTTTGCTTTTCAGATCTTCAGGTTGAACCCCAATTTCTGACCCTGAGATTTTATTAATCATGCTTCAACCTAGTCTTGGCAAAGTTGAGTAGTTGTTTTCCTGTGTGTCCTGCAGAAAGTCTGTTAGACTTTTCTATGAAGTAGGAATTTTGAAGAACTGTACTTGCTTATCTTGGCAAAGTTTGACAATCTTTTTCCTTTGTGTCCTGCTTGTCCAGTTTGTACAGCATACTGTTAGCAGTCAAGGCAAGGGCAGTTTCTTGTCCCAATGGCTAACTTTGCCACAATGAAAGCAAATTCCATATGGAGGTTCTTTGATACCCATCATCCTTTTATGAAGTACATTGGTACTGCCAGGAGCAGACGTGTCTCATTGTCATGAAAAGCCTCAGGTTATTAAATATCTTAAATGCCATATTCTGTAGGTATTTGAAGATCACCTATCTATCAAAAATATGTTTAGCCTTAAAAACATATCTAATATGTCTACAAGCTTTATTATTATAAATGACTAAGTAACCAGCATTTTTATTATATATTACATTTTTAAATGGACTGCATAAGCACAATACCCCAAACAAGAGTAGAAACATACATTCAGTATAACAAAAATAATTTTAAATTTGTATCAATATACTAAAGTCCATACCAATGTAGAATATTTGAAGTTAATAGTTGTCTTTTCATCCTACATCCCTCCCTAAACAATCACAAACATTCATAACCCACTGAATAACCAGAACCCACCCACCCCACCTCTTGGGAATGTGGGTATTGTGTTCTCTAGACTTCTTCCTGATCTCTGTGGGAGACAGCATCTTTAGGGAACCTGAGAAAATTGAGATAATGGTCAAGTCCTGGGGAAACTAACCATAACATTTGTTGTGCAGTCTCTATGCAATGGGAAAGTAAAAGGCTTATCTGAAGTCCTAGCTGGAGTAGTCTGTGAAGCTAGACCATCTCAGCCAGTAGCCTTGAAGCTCTTCTGGATGCAGAACTCTGAGGAAACTGTAACATAAGTACCCTGAGAGGCTGGACCACCTGGGCCACCCATTTTCATTGGTGTCTGGTCCCCTTGCTTTGAAAACACACAAACTTTCAAAGGTAAAATACATATCTGCATTAACAGAAGTATAGACTTGCATTGTACACAAGCCAGTCAAAGATGATTTTTATTTCGTGTTTGAGTAGGTAAGATGTATGTCACCTGTCTTGTAGTCTTTCCAGGTTTATTTCTTTATGTCTGCAGACAGGATTGTCAGGAGGTTTCCCCCATCAGATCTGGTATCTATTAACCTTGAAGGAATTCACTGCCTTTCATTTCCCGTGGAAACAAAAGCATAACCTTTTCCCCAACACAATATATTTTTTACTTCCATTTAAAGGCATCCCTAAGGTATCTAGGCTGGTTTAATTCAGCAGTCCCTCTTACCATGTCTCTTAACAGTTGTCATTCACTTATCAGCATTCAAAAAACTCAAAGACAACACACCACCACACAGGATCCAGACTTCCTCCTGTGTATTTTCTTTTCGTGGCTTTTCCTTTTTATATTGCCTTACTCTTTCTTTAAAGACTTTATTATTTTAAGACTTTTTCTATGACTGTCTATACCCATTTTTTTTCTTTCTTAAGTCTTTGCACATTTTTTAAACACACTATAACTTGTTTAGAGGCTTTTCCATCTGAACCTGCTCTAAGTGGACACGGCTGTGCACTTGCAGCTTTCTCTGATGTGTGAAGCAAACTTTAACTTGCCAAGTGGCCAGCAGTTAGGTCTTCTGCTGGTGGCTCTGGGGCTGACTCTGCCCCTAAGCAGGTACCCCAGTCTGGAACCACGTTTGACCAGGAAGTGAATTCAACTGCTCCAGCTCAAGAAGTTGCATTTTTACTTAGCTTTTTGTTGGTACTTAGCAGGCCAGCTACTTAAGGGTTCACTGTATGGCAGAGCATTTTAAAGGAGCCCTAACTCTTTTCTTTTCTTTTTTCAGGCCCTATGTAGAAATTGAGGCCCCACATTGAGCACCAGATGTAGTAGGCTTGCTTTTGGGCCACCAACCAGATCTCAAATCATGACACAGAAACTTTTTACTAGTTATGAGTGCTCAGCCTTATCTTTGCTCTTATTTTAATCTGTTTTTCTTTGCCTACATTCTGTCCCTGGGCTTTTTACCTTTCTTTCTTTCTTTCTTTCTTTCTATCTTACTTTTCTGCTGTCTCTATGTCTGACGGGCAGCTGCTTGGCTTCTAGCCCCAGGCAAGTCCATCTCTTTCTCCCTTGTTCTCTTCATTCTTCTTCTCCCAAGCCTAGAATTCTTCTCCTATTTATTCTCTCTGCCCGCCAGCCCTGCCTATCCCTCTCCTGCCTAGCTATTGACAGTTCAACTTTTTATTAGACCAATCGGGTGCCCTGGTCTAATTAAAGAAGTGGAGCATGAACAAATGTAACGCATCTTTACACTGTTAACAAAGGCAACAGAGACAAATGTAGCACACCTTTACACAGTTAAAGTAATATTCCACAGCACAAGCAAAGATAACACATCTTTGCCTAGTTAAAATAATATTCGACAACAACTGTGAGATTTAAAGTTTCAACTAATCCATGCAAAAACTTTCTATGAGAGCTATTTTACAAGAGTAGAAGGTCTTTAGAATGCAGTGCACTAGGGTCTAAGTCCTAGACCTATCCTTACTAACTGCTTCATCTGAAGAAATCTAATTAAACCCTCTGAGTCACTATTCCTGTACCAATGAAATAAAGGTAATAGAATAATTTCCAGCACTTGGTAAGATCTTATTCTATTGCTGCAAAGAGACATCATGACCACGTCAACTCTTACAGAAGAAAGCCTTTAGCTGGGGCTGGCTCACTGTTTCAAAGGTTGAATCCATTCTCAACGTGGCAGGAAGCAAGGAGGCATGCAGGCAAGCACGGGGCTAGAGAAGCAGCTGAGAGTTCTGCCTCTGTTATCTCTAGGCAGCAGGAAGAAAGAGCCACTGGAGCTGCATTGGGCTCTTAAAACCTCAAAGGTCATCCCCAGTGACACACTTACTCCAGCAAGGCCACACCACCTAATCTTTTCAAATATTCTCACTCTCTAGTGACCAAGCATTCGAGTCTCTAAGCCTGTGGGGACCATTCTTATTCAGACCACCACAGATAATAGCACAATGTTCAGAGGCGCTTTTCTACTGTGGAATTTTTTATTGTAATATAAAGTTGAAGATGAAGAAGTGTCATGAATATCAAATAATAAACGCATAGGGGACTGAGGGTAGAACTCAGTGGGAGACTGTTTGCCTAGCATTTTTGTGACTCTGGGTCTAATCCCTAGCAGAGCAAAAACAAATAAGTAGATAAACAAATTAATTACAGAATAAATAAATAAATGCAAAGACAGAAAGAGGGCTCAGCAGCTAAAGGTTCTTACCACCAAGCACAATTGGGGTCCCATTCCCAGTATCCCACACAGCAGAAGCAAAGAACCAACTCCTGAAAGTGGTCCTCTGTCCTCCACACATGCTCTGTGGCATACATGAACTGATACTCACATTCTCTCACACACCAACTGAATAATAAGTAAATATATAAGTAAGTAAATAAACACAGGCATGGACTGATTAACAACAGAAAAAAATACGTCATTGGTGATTTTGTCACTCAAACCTAGATGGCAGTATAACCTATACAGTATTATGTATTATTCCTTGGACCATGGTAGACAAAACAGTATGAGATGGGATGCTTGCTTTCAGGCTAGTTACAACATGATATTATTATTATTATTATTATTATTATTTTGTTTTTTCAAGACAGGGTTTCTCTGTGGTTTTTTTGGAGCCTGTCCTGGAACTAGCTCTTGTAGACCAGGCTGGCCTCGAACTCACAGAGATCCACCTGCCTCTGCCTCCTGAGTGCTAGGATTAAAGGCATGCGCCACCGCCGCCTGACAACATGATATTAAATCAAGCACAAGGGAAAATGATGCAAGCAATAGACAAGGTAAACAGATGTGCAGGACACATGAGGTTGCTTCCAGCCTAACACACCACAGTGTCTACAGTAAAGTGTTTGTAAGTGGAACTATTTCATAAAACAATAGGAAGTAGACCCGTGCTTCCACAAGCCGGTAGCAGCTGTTTGTGGCTGTCGGATATTAGGAACTCTGTGGGACGGTACAAACTGCTAAGGCCTAGTGCTCAACTATGTCCATAGCAGCATTGCTTGTCATAGCCAGAACCTGGAAACAACCTAAATGCCCCTCAACCGAAGAATGGATAAGGAAAATGTGGTACATTTACACAATGGAGTACTACACAGCAGAAGAAAATAACGACATCTTGAAATTTGCAGGCAAATGGATGGAGCTAGAAAACATATTGAGTGAAGTGACCTAGACCCAGAAAGACAATTATCACATGTACTCACTCATAAGTGGTTTTTAAACATAAAGCAAAGAAACCCAGCCTACAAATCACAATCCCAGAGAACCTAGACAACAATGAGGACCCTGAGAGAGACATACATGGATCTAATCTACATGGGAAGTAGAAAAAAACAAGATCTCCTGAGTCAATTGGGAGCATGGGGACCATGGGAGAGGGTTGAAGGGGAGGGGAGGGGAAGGAGGGGAGCAGAGAAAAATGTAGAGCTCAATAAAATCAATAAAAAAAAGGACTGTACATACTGGACTTTTGTGCCTACGTGTGAGGGACAGTATGGGTGGCGTATGTGCAGGCACATTCACTCGTGTCTGTGTGCAGAGCCCAAGGGACAGCATCAGGGGTCCTGCTCCATCACCCTCTACTCTTTTCCTTTGAGACGGGGTCACTCACCGAACCTCGAGCTGGACTGGTGGCCAGCAATCCCCAAAGACCCTCCTGTCTCTGTCCCCACAGTAAACGTATAGCGTGTACTCTTGCTCACGGAGCCATCTCCCCAGGTACTGTACTTTTAATGTGACTAGCAGAGGCTGGAGAGATGGCTCAGCTGGTAAAGGCGAGGCTCACGACTAAAACCCTATGGCTAGCAGGGTAGTAGCTTCGTTATCATCAGCATCTCTACCAATATACAAGTGCCCTGTGATATTGCAACAGCTACGACCTCACTAGAGGGTAGGAATTTTCAACCCCATTAGAACCTTACGGGAACCTTCACCAAAACCTTGCTATGCAGTTTACAGCTGTGTTAAATGAACAGGGACTACTGTCTCCTCGGGGGCTTCTTGAGAATTGGCTGAACTATTTCTGCTTCTCCGACCTTTGTTAGTTGTGCCTGTCTCTGTTCTACCTAAGCAGATGGGGGCTGAGAGAGGACAGCTCTGGGAAGTCTTCTCCATCCTTGGGTACCGTGCAGTGATGAGATGTTTTCCTGTTCCCTATGGCCTGGTCACATGTCAAAGCTGGCAGGTAGAGAAGAGAATCGCAAAGGCAAAGCAGAGAGAGAGAGGGTGGAGGGCCGCCTATGCCTAGCAGTTACCATCTGGTGATAGATGAGACTTTACCATGGTCAAGAGGCACAACCGAAGGCAATCAGCTTTGAGGTTGTCTCAACAGTATGCCACCTAAGAGATGTCACTGCAGAAAAGTGGACCCTCATAGCAAACACCAGTCAACTGACAAGAGTTTAAGCAGATGGTGGCACCTGTAAAATAGGAGGTCCCCAATGGGACTTTAGAAAAGTTCACATAGGCGCTAATGAGGAAGCCAGTGTTTGGATATCTGCTATAGGAAAGGCCCAACAGCCAGAGAGTAATAGCCAGAGAGGCCACTTTCCCTCCGGAAGGTAAGAAAGGCCTCTGCCCCATCTCTTCCCCTCCCCTCCCTGTCTCCTGTCCTTCTTCCCAGTCTCCAAGGAGAGTAGGGGTACAGGAAACAGAGGAACGTGTTCCAGGAAACAATCCGCACTCTGAGCCTGGAGAACATGGCCATTTGCATTGGAGCAGGAAGTCTGAAAGTGAACTAGACTGGATGGGGCTTTTGAGTCTTTGAGAGTAGTCAGAAACCTGGATGTCTATCAGAGCTGCTGTCGGGGGATACAGGAGTTTGGTTATACACACGGCAGAGTTGAAGGCCAGTGTTTGTAGAAAGATGAACTCTTGTTCTGTTTGTACTTCCTCAGGGAAGGGTTGCTCAGCGAGCCAGATGTGGTAGCTACTAAGTCATTAACAATAAAGCGACAACAGGCAAGTCTGAACACGGATCTCTGGGGAGCCACTGTGGTAATGAGTCACCACAAATCTAGCGGGCGGGGCTCCCCTGACAGTCATCCTCGGCAGAGGTCAGTACAGGGACAGGAAATCAGGACTGGAGCAGGAATCTTCTTGACTGGATCGCCCAGGAAGGGAGACTGCTAGGGCCCCAGGGTACTTCCTTCTGGAAAGAGCTGGACCCAGGGTCACCACTTAAAGATTTTCTGTCTTGCTCTCTCTTTTCACACTTCCTGACCTTTCCGGAGATTTGATCAACACCTCAGATATTTCCATCGTCTCAGGGTCTTGACGAGAATGAAGGGGAAGAGGGTATCAGCTGTGAATAGCATCTGCGAAGAGTCTTGCCTAGGAGTGATGGTCTCGCATCAGCTCATTACATCAACAGGGACCAGTTCTTGAGAGCACGTGTGAGGCAACCCTAAGACAGTCCCAAGATTCTTAAGCCTAGCAAAGGATACTGGGATTACAGGGTTGACTGAGTGGGAGACCACAGTTTATGTCAACAGAAGCAGTGTGTGTCAAGCCATTGTTGCTTTAATTACAGTTTAATTAATCATCCAATAATGGAACAAGCTCCTTGTCACAGTGGTTGTTAAAGGCTAAATAATTTCCTTATAGGGATTATTTCAAGGGTATCCTTTTGTTGTTATCTTAACTATATTATTTGGGATTATAATACAATTGCATCATTTCTCTTCTTCTTTTCCTCCCTCAAAATCCTGCCATATCCTTGCTGTCTTTCAAAAATTCATGATGTCATGTTCATGTCCGTGATCTATGCTGTCTGTCACCAAAAACTTTGCTCTTTGTTGCTACGGGAAGCAACAATGACGTCTATGGTCCATGGCCAGAGGCCATGTTGATTTCCATGGTTCAAGCTGCAATTGGAGGTCACGGTGACACCCACTATCTAGGCTGCCACCGAAAACCACACGATGTGGTACGCACGATCCAGGCTGCCACTGACTGCTGCCGGTAGGGAAGCTTCTTTTGCAAGGGTATGGATGGCTGTAGACTCAAACCTGAGAATGAGAGACATTGAAGGGTTCTATGCCCACACCCCCCACACACACAAAAGAAAAAGTCCAGACATGAAGCTATTGAAGAGAATCCTTAAAAATCATGATAAAGATGCTGAAGTGTAGTTCTTCAGGGTTGATGACTGTCAGGACAGGGTGGGGAGGAAGGATTTGGTTTCCTTTAAGGGGCTGGCCACTGGGAGTTTGGCTATGCTCCAATGAGCATATAGGCAACACAAACTGGACTTGACTTGGTGTTTTTTTTTTCTGAGGGTGGGAGTACTCAAGAGTGGGAGGTTGAATCTCAGCAAAATGGAAAGTAAGTGTGGTTGAGTTGCATTGTATGAAATTCCTCAATAATTAATAAAAATATTGTATTGGGGAGAAAAAGAAAAATTAAATAAAAGACTTTCAGGGATGTACTGAGAATGAGAAGGATTCCAGAAATGATGAGTGAGGATAAATGAGAGGACTTGGTGCATAAATATGATAAAAGGACATCATATATCTATATGAAATTGTCAAAGAATAAACTTAAAAATGAATGGCAAAAGCATTACAGTCTCTTTTTCATGAATTGCTGTTTTATGCATATGTATGTGTATGTATGCCTATACCTATATCGTCATACATATAATTCGCTCAGTCTGTATGATGTTATTAGTATGTATGTTTTCGGGCTGATCAGTTTGGTACTGGATAAGCAGCTGGTGCGCTCTTCCCTAGGAAAGAGCGTTTCCGCCGCTCTCAGCATCCCTCGCTCCTGCGGTTCTTTGTGTAGAGCTGACCTCATGCTTCACCTTTGGCACGCGCATGCCATGTCCGAATTCAGCTTGTGTGTAGGCAGTAATGTTGACGAGATTTTATGGGTATAACCGACTTTGCTAGGAGATACTGTCTTACAGTAACCCCCCACCCCGATCCTCTAGCTCTAAGAGTCTCTCTGCCTCCTTTTCCTCAGTGTTCCCTGAGCCGTAGGAGTGGGAGTTGTTGTGTGGGTGTCTGTGTGAGGACGAAGCTCGACAACTCTTCCTTTCTATTGATGGTCGTTTTCTGTAACGGCCTCTCGCCATATGCTGCCAAGTGAAATTTTCTAATGAAGAGTGCATGCTACACTTATCTGTGGGTCTTTAATAAATAAAAGCAAGTATTTTGAACACTGGTAGAAATTATACTGGCTTAGTAAAATGGTGGTTGTAGGTTCTCTTCCAAGATACATTGCGTCACTAACCCTGGGGAGCTGACTGGATTTCTAGTACCAGGAATGGTCTCCCTCTTGTTGAGTAGGTTGTAAGTCCCATTCAAGAACTGCTGTTGGCCATTGAGGTATGCGTGCTGTGACTCCTTGGCGTTTTTGTGTGCTCTGCTAGTTACTGATGCGGTGCAAAGACATCACAGCTGAGTAGGACTGTTGATTGCTCCCCTCCTTTGGAAGCTTGCATGGTGCCTTCTGGTGCCATAAAACTTGTCATCATGGAGGGGAGGGGGCATTCTGGTCAGTTCCGGCTCGGAACTCTGGGCCTGCGTCTGAAGTGCACAGTATCTTCAGCAGTAAGTACTTACTGTCACCTCTGAGGAACAACCAAAGGCAATAGCAATGACCTGTCTGAGGAGTCTATTGAACAACCCTACCAGTGTAGACGGAAGTTTCTGTCCCACCTGGTAAAGGAGGTGGATGTGGCTCACTCTGAGTGCCTGGGAGAGTGGCAAATAATGCTTAAGGTTTCCACAGTGAAAAATAAATTTTCCTACAGTAATCTCTGAAGCTTCCAGAAAGAAGATGGGGCCCCACAACAACAATTCCACCTGGTTCATATGATGCCATTGAGCTGATAGCACCACTCAAAAATCAGTTTGGGGGGCTACAAGCTGCTCGAGATGATTCCAACTTGGTTAGCTGAAATGGTGCACCTTCTTACAACATTCTAGCCAGAACTTCCAATAAGAACCTCAGGAAAACCCTACCAACTACTCAGAGACTATCTGCAATTGCACCAGACAGTAATCTTGAGACTTAACCATCATTTTAGCTTTTACAGGATCCCATAGAAACAACAATGCCCCCATGAAGCTGGAAGTCATGCTAAAAAAACAATGTCTTCTCTCCCAACAAAGTTTGTTCTCAGAGTTAGAGACAATTGTCATCTGTTAGGGGTTGGTTATAGGTTGTATAAGGTTGGGGATGGAAATGAAGTAGGCTTAGGGATCTCTTTTGAGAAAGAAAATGGGGGAATGGAAGGGATAATAGATGGATTAGTGTATCTACTTGTGAACTATTAATTATAGGCAATTTACATTGGTATAAATTCTTGTATATTGATACAGATGTAGAATTATTTTGCATTTCTGTCTAAGATAATTTGTACATTGATAAATTCAAATTATATTTGTTATATTGAATATGCTTCTATTTCCATTTACAATATCTGTGCAACTATGCAAAGTTATTTTGTCATATTGTTTGCATGCATGTTTCTACCGCTGCTTGAGATATTTTGCATATTAATTCAATTTTAGGATGTATTTACCACATTGCATTATACATTTCTACCTCTGATCAAGATGCTTATATATATTGTTTACATTCTGAGGTCATTGTCTACATTTGCGGAACATCTGTTAAAGATTCTTTTTAGTCTTATAATGTGAAGCCTTAGTCTTTAAGGTTGATAGGTATTAAAAATTACAAGTCAGTAGTCAACCATGTTTGTCATACTTATAGTTAGGCTAATCAGGTTCTATAGATGTACAGAGATTATACTCTGCATAGATAGGTAATCTTCAACCATTTCAAAGAACTGTAAAATATGGCATTTAAATGCCTCAGGATTCTGTTGACATGAGACTCAATCGCTCCTAGCAGCACTGATCTATTCCCAAGAGAATATTGGACACCAAAGATGCTCCACTTGGAGCTTGTCTTCTTCTTGGCAAAACTTGCCTTTGGGCAAAGAACTGCCTTTGCTTTGACTACTGACAAAATGCATGCTTTCCAAACTGGACAAGCAGGATACAAACAAAACTGACCGCCGAACTTTGCCAAGACAGGATAAGACAGTGTTTTGAATTTTTCTGCCTCAGACCACACCCTAATAGACCAAAACCCAAAAGTTTATAGGCTGAATGAATTCCCACAACAGCCTGGTACCACAGCCATTCAGTCACAAATAAACACACAAAGGCTTATATTAATTATAAACTATTTGGCCTATTGTTCAGGCTTATTACTCACTACCTCTTATAACTTAAAATTAGCTCATAATTCTTACCTATGCCATGTGGCTTGGTACCTTTTCTCAGTATGGCATTCTCATCTTGCTTCCTCTGCTTCTGGGTGACTGCATCTTTGCTTTTCCTCTTCCCAGAATTCTTCTAGTCTGGGTGCCCCACCTATACTTCCTGCCTGGCTACACGCCAATCAGGATTTTATTAAACCAAAACGAGTGACAAATCTTTACAGAGTACAAGACCATTCTCCCACAGCACACCAGCAACTCAAAAGAGGACTTTTTATACCTGCTGTTAGTCAAGGGCATTCTGGTATGGGAATTATTGAATATCAAACATTGTGCAAAGTAGTTTGCATAAAGCCCCAAGGAAAAAATAGATACCATTCACGGAGGAAACCCTGCTTACAAGCTTAAGTTGCTCAAGATATTACTGTTAGAAGCGGCAGAGGCTCAGAGAGTGAGTAGAAACAGTCCCCGACCTCTGATGCTCAGACTTGTCACGGTCTAACTCAATGATGGCGCTTCAGTGACAATATCTCTATCACTGCTCTGCTTCCACTTCAGTGCAGGAGTCAATGAGTCACATGATGTATGCAATACTCCACTCTAAAACAGGCTTTGATAGATCATTTTCCCCCAACTGCATGCTAACGTTGAGTGTTCTGAACTTGTGTAAGATAGAGTAGACTAAACTGCGATGCTCAGTAGGTTAAGAGTTTTCAATGCATATTTGACTTGCATTATTCTTAGCTTGTGATGGAATGGGATGTAGCCACTGTAAGTCTAGTGGGGCAGGATGACACAGAAATGGTCCATAGGATGCAGGTATGACATGTGAGGGGCACATGACTTGGTGTCACAATGGCAGGAGAATGGAGGGAGTGGTCAAGGAGAGTTTTCTAGAGGCTGTGCATGAAGACAAAGTTACAATGTGCAGAGGCGAAGGCATGGTGTGCTGATGGGGCTGGAGCCAGAGCCAGGGGCAGCAACAGCAGCTATGGGGCAGTAGGAATGGTTGCAGGATGTTTTATTGAAAGCAGCTCTCAGAATCCAGATGTCTGGAGTGTCGCACTTCAAGGTGTTGAGTAGATGCCTTGATGGTCAGGCTCTGATGGTAAGAACAGGTGGTGAGGTCCATTGGCATCAGTAGAGAATCCCAGTATTTATAGGCCAAGGGTCCTTCGAATTCTAAGAATCTGTAATTCCACTAATCGCCAGGCTTTCCTGGTGAAATGAATGCGCTGTAAAATGCTCTAATATCATTATGCAAAATTCGTTGTCTCATTAAAAGTTGTTATTTTATTTGTCTCTTTATAAACACATTTCCATGGTGTTACTATCAAAGCCTGTGATTTTTGTAATAGTACAAATTAAGCATCTCAGATTTGTTATGTTCTAACAGAATGGTTTTTTTGTCAATCTACCGCCCCATAACCTGGTGCAATAAAAACATAAGAGGCCAGTTCCTGGCCCTGATTGCAGTTAGTCAAGCTCAGATATGCACAGCCATAAGAAACAAGGCCCACTGAGGCTCAAGGACACAGCTAAGCTGATCAGCAAGGAGCTCTAGACTCACAATCAACCACCAGAGATATCATCTCTGACATTGGTTGAAATCTTGAGAAGATTTCACCTGTTAATTGCATGCTCTCTTTAGACACCTTCCTGGTGGATAAGGCATAGATAATGCCAATAAAAAAAAGATGTGTCAGAACAAAGTGACATTAAACAGAATATACGTAAGCATATTAATATTTTCCCTTGACCAACTGCAGTGTGTAAGTCAAGACGTCTAACCCATGACCCTGATATCATCCACTATTCTCTTGTTCATAATGAAAAAAAGATTCTGTCAATGGCATCCCTACTTTTAACTGCAAAATTTAAACATTATAGTTTTGCCTTTTCTTTCTTCTCCTAATACTGAGTTGAACTGAAAAGACTGATTTTGATCGTTAGCAAAGGCATTTATTAGACATTGTGGATGATCTTTGACAGCAAACTGTATCTATTTTTTAAACAAACTGTTTACTATTTCAGTGCCACTTCATGAGCACGGGGAAAAAGGTTGTCTGGGGGTGCCAAGCCATTCTCAGTTCTGGATATAGAGGTCTCATTGCGTTCGATGTCTCACAGCTGATCTGCTTTCTTTCCACTTGCTTGGAAAGGCCAATTGATCTCAGCTGCATCATACAAGGAGTTGAAATGTTCACGGTCTTTAAAAAGAAAAAAGACGCTTCAAGTTTCAACTTGTGAATTTTTATGGTTGGACTACATAGGGCTGAGAAGCATAGGTGGAGTGTGGAGGGCCAGGGCATGGTGCTGACCACCCCTGCCTCTCTCATGCTGACAAGCATCTCCTCTCCCACGATCTCCCAAAGCACACATGAATCTGCTCTTCTGAGTTTCTCAGAACTCTGGCTTTGCTGGTAAAAGGCCCTCACCGGAGCTTTAAAAACTAGGTCTCTGCCGGGCAGTGGTGGCGCACGCCTTTAATCCCACCACTTGGGAGGCAGAGGCAGGCGGATCTCTGTGAGTTCGAGGCCAGCCTGGTCTACAAGAGCTAGTTCCAGAGCAGGCTCCAAAGCTACAGAGAAAGCCTGTCTCGAAAAGAAAAAACAAAAAACAAACAAAAAAACAGGTCTCCAAGCTGTGATTTCCATAACTGACCATCAGAGGAATGCATTTCTGACCAATGGAACCTGTTGGAATGGACAGGAAGGAAATAAACCTTTCCCGTAGTGCCTGAACCTGACCGCTCGGGAGGAACATCACATCTGGCAGGACTCAGCTTTTGCCAAGTACAGTTGCTGAACGGTGGTGAGAGAGATGATCCAGGCTGTCAATCAAAGGCCTCTGAGCATGTCCTGATGTTCTCAAAGGTCCTCTGTCCTTAGACAGCATTTCCTGGGAACTTGGAATGAAAAGGTTCCATTATTTGTTCTTTCGGGAAGTGATTAATGATCTCTCCAAAACCAACAGAGCCGCTCAACAGCAGAATAGTTAAATTCCCAAAGCAGTCGTTGCCGACCTCCGCAATCTCGTTCATTGTGTTTATGAGTTAGTGGTTCCTTTGCTAGGGATTCTGCAATTCTGGCCCCCAAGAAAACAATGTGGAGGTTTTTAAACTTTCAAGTATTTTAATTAAAAGATGTTTTCCATCTCCTTAAAGCATACCCAAGGCCCAGGGGCTATCTTCTAGGGGAAGGGACTTGGGGGTGCAGAGATGTGTAAGCAATGAATAGGAAATAGAACGGATTCCCCAGCGCTCAGCCCAGTGGCAGCCAGAACCTGGGTCCTGCCTGGCAGAAAGCTGAAAGTTCATTTTTATGTTTACTTCACGTGTGGTTGTTTTGCCAGCATGCATATCTGTGTGCTGTGTCTGTCCAGTGCCCATGGGAACCAGAAGGGGGCATTGGATACCCCAGAACTGGAAGTACAGACAATTGTGGGTGCTGGGAATCAAGCCCAAGCCCTCTGGAAGAGCAGCCCGTGCTCTTAACTGCCGAGCCATCTCTCAAGCCCCGACCCAACGCTTATTAAAGATCTATGAAAGGAGATATCCAACAAAGTGATGTTGGAGCATCATTGTGCTTAACTGCTTAGAAACTAGACACTTCTCTTCTCCTCCAAAAGCCAGGCTGCTTCTCTGGCACCGAATGGAGCCGTCAATCCAAGGAAGAGTTTCCTTGCTGTCTGGTGAGCATGGTCAGGATTCAGGCAGCGGTCTGTGGTTAGTGAAATTTCTCGTATAATCTGGAAAAGAATCGTGGCTACTGTGTCCCGGGTTCCTAGATACCAAGATCCTTCAAAAATACTCTGTCCTGTGTGCTTCTTGTTTGTATTTAGAGCCCATGGGACTTAATTTCTTCTACCAACATCTCAGTCTCCAAAGGAACTGGCTCCCATTAGAAAAGAAGGAATGGTTAAGAGAGCAATTCATACAGCTAATGACACTCGTCAATATACTCTCTGTGGGAGGCCGGGCCATGCTGACCATACAGCTAAAAGACTGTGACCCAGCTTCTGGAAGGTTCCTGAGTTCCTTCTGTCACCCCTGGGAGTGGTCATAGAAGCTGTTTCCTAAGGCCTGTGTTAAGGATAGGTAGGCCTAACCACCTGACCTCAAATTAGGACATCTTTGATGGCCACCCAACACTGTCTGGGATTTGCTGGGGTCTTTGTTGTAACTGGTTCAGTGACATCCTTTTCTTTCTGCCCAGTTCTGCTCCTTCCTTCCATATAAGGAGATGTTCAGAGGAACACGTTCAAGAGAAGACAGCCCAACAGCCTGAGACTGCTATCCCATGAAATGTTTGCTCAGGAGTCCAACCCTTGGCTGGTGTCTGGAACTTGGATTTCAGCGGGGGTTTGTGCTATTCCCAGAAATGATAAGAGCAGTGTGCTAGGCTAGACTGTTTGCAAAGCAATGTGTTTGATGTCAAACACCCACTTTCCCTCGGGGAGCCTGCGAACGGTACACAACAGGCCAGGGATTCCTATATGACCCATGCCCACTGAAAACCCTGCACACTGTGACGCTAATAACTTTCCCTGGCAGACAGCATTTTCCATGTGTTGTTACATGTCCTGTGTGACCCATGAGTGGAAAACTTTTGGATACCGATGCTTAAGTCCCTTGGATTTTATCATAGACTCCTTCCCTCTGGTGGTTTTGCTGGATAGCCTACCATTTTAATGTATAACCTGGGTACTCTTTGGTGCCAAGTCCTACTGAACCATCAAACTCAGTGAGCTTCCAACATGCAAATCTCCATGATCTCAGGTCGCCTGGCCTGTGCCATACATTCTCACCTCTCACCCAAGGCCTCTCTCTCTCTCTCTCTCTCTCTCTCTCTCTCTCTCTCTCTGAAGCTTGATTTCAATTATAGTATTATCTCTCGTCTAACAGCCTGCTAGCCCTAGACCCTCCGGGTTCAAAGGCCTGTCTTCCTGACTCAGTCCTTCCAACTCTGTGATGGCCCCAAACGTCACCTCAGAATCCTCACCCTCAGGACCTCATGAAAGCCATCACACTTTCCACACGGGTGACAGAATCGGTTCCCTCATTGTTCTCTCCTCAGTCACACCAACAAGACTGCCAAGTTCATCTCCCAACGTAAACTCTGGAAAAAGTGAGCTTCCTGCTGAAAACCAAAACAACTTCAATATTCTTCTCACGATCTCAGAAGAGTGTTAAACGTCTTAGGGCATCAAAGGCGTGCGCTGGCTTCAGCCCCTCTGCCTGTCTCGTCCCGCCTGCCCGGGCATTGTTTCTTCCGCCTTTTGTATTCCCACGCTGCTCACCCAAGAAGCCTTGCGCTTCTCGTTTACGTGTGCTGTTTCTCCGTGTTCCAAAGATCGCTCCTTGTTAAGATTCTCTCGTGGCTCTCAATGCCAGTCTTCCTTCTTCTGACTCCCAGCCTGCCTCCCCAAGGCAGAATTAAAGTCTTATACTCTGTTCTTTCCACAGTAAAAATAGATCCGGTTCCTCCCATGCCCTTTTTATGTGTGTCTGTGAACCTGATGCCAAGGCTCTTTTCAGGGCGTCGGAGGGAGACCCAGCTAAACAGGAGTTAGAGGAAATTCTTGACAAGTGGTTTGATTCCTGTGAGAACTGTCACATAGTTCATAAGCTGTATGTCCCAGGACAGAGGTCGCCAACGTCCTGGATCTGGTTGCCCCAAATAAATGGCCATATTCTTGTTTGACGGACCAGATCCCAGAATCTGCCTGTGAGAGAAGCAGCTGAAGCCCTAGGTAAGAACAGACAGGAAACTGTAACAGCTTCAGCCCATGCCCCAGCGAGTTGTCCCGTGCGGATACATACGCATGCTATCTGGAAACCAGCACTCTGGGGGCTTGATCTTTCCCCTGAGAGCTCTTGGCCTCAAACCAGAAACTTTTCTTAGTTTTCTGGAAGCCAAGGTAGAAAATATCAATTTCTCCGTGTCTAGAGTGCAAAGGGCCATCTTTCTCAGAGGAACAGTGAGTTTCATAGCATAGCGAAGTCTTTGGATCAGCTTCTTCTCTGCAGGCAGATACTGTGTGTGTGGGGGGGTGTATGTGCATATGTGTGTGTTGTATGTGTACATATGTGTGTGGTATATATGCACATGGGTGTGGTATATATGCACATGGGTGTGTATGGTGTAGGTGTACTTACTTATGTGTGTGTAAAGTATATGTGTACTTATGTGTGTATATGGTATATGTGTACTTGTGTGTGTATGGTGTATGTGTACTTAGATGTGTGTGTATGGTATATGTGCGCTTGTGTGTGTATGATACAAGTGAACCTGTGTGTGTATATGGTATATGTGCATTTGTATGTGTGTATGGTGTATGTGCATTTATGTGTGTGTATGGTGTATGTGCACTTGTGTGTATGTATGGTGTATGTGAACTTGTGTGTGTGTATGTGTATGTGCACTTGTATATGTGTATGGTATATGTGCACTTGTATATGTGTATGGTGTATGTACACATGTATGTGTATGTATGGTGTATGTGCACGTGTATGAATGGTGTGTGTGCACTTGTGTATGTGTATGGTGTATGTGCACTTGTGTGTATATGTATGGTGTATGTGCACTTGTGTGTGTGCAGGTTTATATACAGAGGCCAGAGGAAGACATCAAGTGTTTTGCTCTAACAGTCTTTGCCTTACTCCCCTATGATGTGGCCTTGAGCTTTGGACCTGGAGCTAGGTCGGTAGCTATTTAAGCCCCAGTGACTGTCCTGTCATTACACAGTCACACCCAACTGTCTTACACCAATGCTGAGGGCTCAAACTCAGGTTGCCATGCCTGTATATGAAACCTTCTCACCCACGAAACCATCTCTCCAGGCCCCTGGGGTTTTATTTTTATGAAAGAACGCAACATAGCCAGGTAGACCCCCCAAAACTTCGGTGGATGGTTTTGTGTTTCAGACATGTTCTCCGAAATGGCCCGTCATTGGGAAGACTGTTGTCTTCGGCCTGGACTGCCAGGAGGGTGAAACATAGCATTCACCCCCTGCGGTGACATCCAGCCCACTAGTGCAGAGGCCCAGGCAGCAATGGCCATATCAGCTGAGAAGCTGTCAGTGCTCCTCCACCATCCGGACAGGCCGTGGAGCAAACTGAGCAGAGAAACACGTGCGCAGAGATCTGTAAGGGAGACACTGTGAAGAGAACCACAGAAAACTCTCGGGGAGTGTGAGCAAATGTGTATTAGCATGAAGGCTAACCTTGGGACTCTGGGACAGCATACGGCAAATGAACATTGAAAGATTTTGGATGAGAGTTTTCTGTTCGACTTATCGAGGAAAGGGAGGTCATAATAAAATTGCTGAATTGGTTAGCACCCTGGAGCCCTTTCTGCACTTAGCTGTGCTGTGGTTACATTAACTCTACGGAAACCTGCGTGTTTACAAACCTCTCTGTCTGCCTCAGCAACCCAATTTATCAAGCAAGCGTTCGTGGAAACCACACCGAAAGCCTCTATGAAAGTATAGATTCAGCAATGGCTGTGAAAGCAAGCTGAGTGTCCTAGTCACCATTTGCCCACAAGGGAGATGCATGTGCACCCCGCACCCCAACTCTGAGGCGGATGTTTTCAACCAGTCACTGGCCCACTCCTAGGAAAAGGCCTTCGAGGGTTTCAAAACAAATGCACCTGTGTTTGAGAGAAATTTCATTTCAAAGAGGATGTAAACAATTGGGGCAGAAAGGATTGATAGTTCCTTTAGCCTTCCCTGAGGATGCTGCCAAAGTCTGTACCTGGCAGGCTCTTTAGACACAAGCCTGTGCCTCGTCTACGGCTCCATTTTCACCCGTCTCTAGGGGAGATGAAAGCGGAGAAGGGGAGAAAGGCCTGTCACACTCTGTAACAATCATTCTAGCTGTGGTGAAGTACATATAGTCCCGAGAAGGCGGTGTGGAATTCCTGCAGTGAGGATCACACCGCAAACAAAGCAGTGCACAGAAACCAATGCCCACTATGGCTGCTAAGTATTCGGTAGAGATGTGCTTTTTTTTTTGTCCCCACAACGAATTTAAATATGACATAGAGCTGCAGGTTATTGGAGCCAGTCGCCAACTTTTCTAGAAGCGCCATGGACATCTTGGAACGTACATAGCTAATGCAGAGTAGGAGAGAGGTGTTTATGACTCTCCAGAGATGTACGTGGAATAACTTTGTATCATATGTTCTGTTGATCTTCTATTAAACACGGGATAAAGAAAGTACCTTACAAACTCAATCGCTGTTAAGAGACACGCTTGGTTTTTTATTTTGGGTTTTTTTTTTTTTTAATTCTAGTTCTAGAGATCTCAGGACTGTAATTCAGTTAAGCGTCTTGATAAATATATTAAACATGACATTTGGGATCAACCATGAGACATATCCCTAGGCATCTTTCCTAAAAGGATTTAACTGAGGGGAGGAGCCACCCTCAGAGAGGGCCGCTCCGATTTAAAGAGGACTGAGGGAAAAGCAGAAAGATGGTTGCTTTTGGTCTGCCCACTACTGTCTGCTGCTGGCGAGTTTATCTACCTTGTGGCTGCTCTTGCTGCCCTCCTCAGTGATATCAGAACCAATGTGGCTCGTAGGCTTCCCAGGAATCCCCAGGCCTTCAGCCCCAGAGCCCAACTGCTGAGGCCTCCAGCCTCGCAGCCTAAGGAGCTACTGGGTTTTCAGCCTTTCTGGTATGTGTCCACAGACATGAGTTATTGGGCTGTCCGGTGCACAATACATAGGTCAATCTAATAAATCCCTTTTGTAATAAATATTCATTCTTTTGGTTCCATTCCTTTAGAGAACACTGACTAATAAAATCCTCTTCTGGATAATCAAGAGTTGCTAGTGGTTTTGAAGGGTCCCCTCCATGGATCTATATAAGCTCCTTGCTATTACCACCATACTTCTTTTCTTTTATCCACTGCCCATGCGCAGGGCCCTCTCTCTAGGCTCCACTGAGCTTAGTGGGAAATGTTTACATGCCCTCATGGGCCATGGCTGCCTGAACTCAACTTACACCCCACCCCCTTTTCTAGGAAGTGCTAGTCTTTGAGGTAGAAAAACAAAACAAAACACAAAAAAAAAAGCCTCTTCAACTAGCCAGTATAGTACCCGAAATTAGTCAGTCAAAACAGAAAAGGCAGCGGGTCCTTCCAACAGTCACTGTGCAGTGCAGGGAGCTGTTTACAAAGGTGTTCGTTGGAAGATGGACAGCAAAAGGAACAAGGCATGGGAATGAAGATGGCAAAGCTGGTGCTTCTAGGGTGCCATCCCTCAGTCTACTTCCGTCACTGGGAAGCGATGGCTGGGGGACTGGAATTGTCAAGTGTCCCTTCTAGGTTTGTCTCTAACCGACTAGTAGGTTCCGCTGCCGCCTGGGCGGCTGGAGTCTGCAGGACACCGTGTGTTGCCATGGCTGCAGTTGAACTTGGAAGGAGGAAGTTCCTGCTTCCTTCCAACCTTTTGGTCTTTCCCAATGCCTGTGATTGGCAGGTACCAACAGGAAGCCATTGGCCCAAATCCTGGCAGGTGTGATTATAGACTTCCAGCCCGGAGCAGATCATGGGCTTACGTGCTTAGCTGGGAAACAACAGGGATAACGTGGTGAGCCAGCTTGCCCTGGCAGAGCTCCCTAAACTGCTTTCTAGGCTTGAACTGAAGTTGGGCTAACTGGAGGAGGACTAGGGATCCCTGTGCGGGAAATAGTAGAAACATGTATTTTATTTCATTTATAGTACAATTATCATGAACATGTACAAAATAAAGTGTAAGAGGGATGTGATTTACTGGCTTCGTCTGACCTTTCCAAATAACATGCTTAAAACCGTAATGATAAACTCACAGGCTTTAATATGCTTGCCATGGCCACAGGTACGCACATCGTTCCGTGAGAGCTTTCTCAGCCCTTTAAAGTCCTAACTGAGTAAAAAAAAAAAAAAAAATCCATTTACGAATGGGTGGCAGAAATTTTGAAAACTTAAAAAAAAATGGTGAATCAGAAAGTCACTGCTATTGAAACATGGTTACACACTAAAGGTTCTTCCTTTCTAACAGATAAACAGAACGTAGACCTTTCCTGTGCCAGCGGGAATATATTTATATATATTCTGTATAAAATTGTCCATCAAGTTCCTGGCATGCAGACTTTGCCAGGTGTGCTGGTGCAAGCCCGGAATCCCAGATCCATGTTCTTTCTTATTCCAGGACTCAGATTTTGCCTGAGTAGCAGTGTTCCCAGCTTTAAAGAAAAAACAGAAAAAAGAAGAAAGGCCATCTCCCCTCCTTGACTTCCCAGGTAGGCACAAAGGCTGTGATTCCACTCCAGTTAAGCGTGTGCGGGGAAGGAGCATCCTCTTGGGGTCCAGCCAGCAGGTGGCTGCCCTTCTCTTTGCGCCTTGCCGTCTGTTCTTAGCTGAAATGGATGCAGACATAAGGGATCGGGCGCAGCAGCTGTCTCGAGAATGTGAGATGAGACTCTCACTAGAAGAACGGTGGGAAAACTAGACAGAAGGCTTATATGCAGGTCTCAGACAATGCCTTAAATCTTGAACCACCTTTTATGTTCTCAAACAGTAAATAAACTCTTAATTTGTTTAAGACTATCTGGGTTTTTATTATTTGTGGCCAAGCATGAGTTCTTTTTTTATTTATTTTTGACCTTGTTTTTTAATTACATTTCCCCATTCACTTCCTTTCTTCCAAGCCCTCGCAGGTGTCCCTCTCCACTCTCCTTCAAATTCATGGTCTTTTCTTCACCAGTCGTTATTGCATGCATTATTGTATGTGTGTAGACACATACTTTATATTTTCTAAATATAACCTGCTGAATCCCTAGACTGTCACTTGTATGTATGTTTTCCGAGTTGACACCGCAATGAACAACCAATCGGTGTGCTCTTCCCTGGAGAGGGCCCCCTCCCCTAATCCCAGCTCTGCCCGGTTGCCTGTGGTTCCTCCCGTAGCACTGAGGTTTAGTTTTCCCTGCCCAGTCCTATGTGCCCACAGCACCCATCTTTGCTCAGTTCACCCTTGAGCAGTCATGCGGGGGGGGGAGCTTTACAGGTGTAACTTCTGGCATTGCTAGGAGACACAAACTCACAGCACACTTCCCGATCCTCTGGCTCTTCCAGTCTTCCTGCCCCCCTTCTGAAACGCTCCCTGGGTGTTTTGTGGGATTGTGGGAGTGTTTTGTAGATGTGTCCCGCTGGGACTTGACTCCACAACTTCACCTATGGATTGGCTGTGGTTTTTGTTTGTTTGTTGCTTGCTTGCTTGTTTATATTTGTAGTGGTCTTTCTCTAAACCTAGTTCTTGACTAAGTATCTAAGATAATGACACGATTGTGTCTGCATAAGGCAGCTGTTTTGATGTGTTTCTGTCCTGTTCACACTGCTAGACACTATTGGGGTGCGCGCGCGCGTGTGTGTGTGTGTGTACTTGTGTGTTGCTCGGGACCAAATCCAAGGCCTTACATTTACTTAACTGCCTTCTACTCTGACCCTTCCACTAGTCTTAGATGCGCGAATAAGCCCATGTTGTGTAACTTGGACAGGTTTCCATGTCGAGCATGAGACGAAGGGGATCAGGCGCAGATCGTCCCACGGCACCGCAGAGGTCTGCCTATCAAAGGGAGTTAATGGACAACCTGGAAAGACCAGAAGTCACAGGACACATTAATAGAAAATAAATGGATTTCTCCTTCCAGAGCATATCAGAGTGAACTCTAACAGTGGAGAGCCGACGTGCAAAAGGGCTTACCCTGAAAATGAGTCACACAGATTTAGAAATGCTGAACCGTGTTGCCTTGCCCCACTTAGTTTTATTTTCGATTGCATTCTTGTGTTCTGTGTATTATTTGTGACATTTCCTATTTGCTGGGGATAGTTTCTAAAATTAATAGATAAGAGCAAATTGTGTTCAGTTATCTTTGAATTCTCTAAATATAGAGCACAATCTGGTTTTCATCACGCTTTTGGAAGGGGGCCATTGTTGTGTGAGAACCAGCTGAAGCGGTACACAGGCACCAAAGCAGGGGAATGTGTGCTGAAGTACTACGCATGCCCAGGTCAGCTCGTCTTCGAACTTTGCCCACATTGTAGCTGGGAACCACGCTACTCTGACACACCCCTCGATGCTAGCAAGCATGAGGACAAAAGGGGGGAGCCTTTGATGACCAAATGCTTCACAATTCTGTCACCACAGCCTCCTTAGGCTGTGAATCCAATAAACACTGTCTTCCTTAAGTTATTTCTCTCAAGCATCTTTGATCTACAATCTGTCCTGCCTGTAAGGTGGCACAAACCTTGTGGGAGTGAGCAACCAATAACTGATCTGACTTTACAACGACTCCATGAAATAGAGTCCGTACTCAATGCTGCTTGGCTGGCAAGAACCTGAAACCAGGTAAGCCAGGGACCTAATGGAGAACAAAGTACTGACGTTCTGCTACAGGAATGCAGAACCAAAATGATTCTTCACAACATTCTGCTATAATCACAGATCTGTGCCTTGCTCGGCCGTCATCAGAGAAGCTTCCTCCTGCAGCAGATGGGAACACATACAGAGACCCACAGACATTATGCAGAGTGAGAGACCTTGGAACACTCAACACTAAATGGGATGTCTCCATCAAATCCCTCCCCTCAGTGCTCAGGGAACTCTAAGGAAGAAGAGATATAAAGAGTGTAAGAGTCAGAGAGGGGGTGGAGGACACTGAGGAATCAAGGCCTTCTAGCCACTGCAGAGTTGGCGCACATAGACCTTGCTCTGGTCTTTCAATGTGCACATTGATAGCTACTAACCCTTAGAGATGCTGTCATCATGGCTTGAAGATGCTGTAAGCTCTGCTTTCCCCTGCATTTGATCTGAGGGATTGCTGTGGGACAATGGTTTGTACCCTGTCAAATGTATTTTAATAAAACGCTGATTGGCCAGTAGCAGGAAGTATAGGCGGGACAACCAGGCAGGAAGTAGAGGCAGGGCGACAAGAACAGGAGAATTCTGGGAAGAGGAAAGCTTGGTCAGCAGTCATGACCCAGCCACAGAAGAAGTAAGATGTGACTGCCTCGCTGAATAAGGTACCGAGCCATGTGGCTAACATAGACAAGAATAATGGGCTAATATAAGTTATAAGAGTTAATAAGAAGCCTGAACTAATGGGCTAATCAGTTTATAACTAATGTAGACCTCTGTGTGATTTCTTTGGGACTTAACTATTGTGGGAACTAGGCAGGACAGGAACCCTGACAACAAAGGATCTCTTATGTTTTTTTCTCTGATTTCTTCAACAACCTACCTATCTTTAAAGAGAGCCACGCTCAGTTACCATAGGTATGTGCACTCTCTGTCATTTTTCTTGCCTTGATTTCAGTTTTATTGCACCATCACCTGGCGATACAGACATAGTTGGTCTCGGCTTTTTTGCATTTGGTATGACTTGGTGGGTTTAGTCTATTCCGCAGCGTGTTCCACAGACTGCTGAGAAGAAGGTGAATTCTGCATTTGTTGATAAAATAGTCTCATTGTATCTAGGAAGACATGCGCTCTATGTGTGGCTTTACTCTGAGGTTTCCTTGGTTAGTCTTACTTTGCACAAAGTAAGAGAGTGTTGAAATCACCCACTGTTATTGTATTGGGTCCTCTCTATCCACTGCCATTTTGTTTTTCCTATAAGGCAGTAGGAAGCTGTGTGAGAGTGTGGCTTCTACAAATCCATTAATTATATTCTGTGTTGTTCAGTCCCAGGGTTTTGTCCCTTCCTACAGACAGAGTTGTCTACAGAGTTGTTCCTGAAACTAGCATGAACCAGGAAGCCCTCTTAAAGGAGCCACACGGTTTTTGTTGCTACTGCTAAGTCAGGAAGCCTTCACTGAAAGGAATCATGCCTCTGCTTGCTTCCAGCAAACAGAGCCCACCCAAGAAAGTGCTGCTTCCATGAAGCCATGCTTAACTCTGTTTTTTTGTGTCTAGAATTCTTTTTCAAGCTCTCTCAGGCTTTCTGTGGATATAGCTGCCCCACACTGGGTACAGTTTTAGTAATAAAACATAATCACGCATATAGAGCAGAACCCCACATCAGGGGAGAGCATGGAGGCAAGCAGGTAGATGGGGTGCTGTCTACATCTTGGTTTGGGGGAACAGGAAGTTGACTGAGACACTGGGCAGTATCCTGAGCATAGGAAACTTCAAAGCTCACCCCGACAATGACACACTTCCTCTAATAAGGCTACTACTCCAACAAAGCCACCCCTCCTGATAGTGTCACTCTCTATGAGATTATGAGGGCCAATCACATTCAAACTGCCACAATTATCCTCTCATGTCTTTTTAGATTTTCTTCGGAAAAGAGTCCATTTTTCCTTATCCTTTTACCCGTTGGGGTGTGTGTGCATGTGTGTGTGTGTGTGTGTGTGTGTGTGTGTGTGTGTGTGTGGTGCGGTATATGTGATATGTGTACGTGCAGTATAGTGTATATATGTAGTGTGTGTGTGTGTGTGATGTGGTGTGTATAGTATATGTGATGAGTGTGTTTATGTGTATGGTGTGATGTGTGGTTATATGTGATGTGTGTGATGTATGTGTGTGGTATATGTGATGTGTGTAGTGTGACTTGTGTGTACATGTGTAGTATGTGTGATAGGCATGTGATATGTGTGATGTGTGTATGTGTAGTCGCTGTGTGTGGTGTGTGTGTGCATGCCTACATACATAAGATGTGCACATGTCTGCAGATGGACTTGCCTATTTGTGGACATGTGGAAACCAGAGGTCAGCATCAGGCGTCTTTCTCAATTACTTCTCCGTCTTATTTTTAAGGACAAGGTCTCTAGCTGAGCTCAGAGCTCACTGTTCTGGCTGGCCTGGCTGACCAGTGTGCCTCTGTTTTTCCTTATTCCGACTCTTTCCTTCACTGGCTCTCACAGAGGCAGGCTCTCATCTGCAATCTCCTCCATCTTCCCTTTATAGCTTTTTTTATGACAATGATCTGGGTTTGAACTTACTAAAAGTGATTTTTTTTATTTTATTATCTTCCATTGTTTGGGGGGGCTGAGAAGTTTCAAAATCCTCTGCCTAGCATTGCCCCCCACTGCTCTCCCGCCTCTGCATGAAAGAACCCAGTGGCATCCTGAAAACGTTGTTTGGAATGCTGAAGCTGCTGCTTTAGTCTTGAGAAGAAGAAAGAACTCACCTTCCTCTGTCTGAAGACATCAAAGATACTTCAGCCGCATTGGCTAAGGCCCACAGTTGCCTATGCTTAGCCATCCAGGAGACCAAACATGGTCTCGCTAGCCCTGGGTCCAGGCATCTTATTCCTAGGAAAGAAAGAAGGGTGGACATTAGGTGGTGACCTGCCGTCATCGCCACAGTACCTCTGTCTGTCCTGGTGTCCTGTCCTCCTTCCCTGCAGTTCACCCTCCCAGGTCCAGCTCAGATATCACACACCCCATAAAGCACTCATGGTGCGCAGGAGGTTCGTAAGCGCCTCTCTTTGCCCCTTTGTTACTGTGTGGCAACAACACCGTGTTGGGAATGGAGGGTTTAGAAGGTCACAAACAAAACTCCTTTCCTTTGACAGTGTGTTGCGCCGCCTTATTCTGTAGCCTCTGCATTTCCAAGACTCCCAAGCTGAGCAAACACGACGACTGTCATGGATGATTTCAGGCATTCTGGGTCCTGATGAAATGCGAAACTTCTTCTACAAGATTAAGAATAATAACAGAGTAAGGGTCTCTTTCCGAAGCAACGCTGGACTTTCTCCTCCCTGTCCCCGGCACTTATAGGGCATACATATACAACTGGAAAAGAAACCCATCACACAATATAAATCCCACATGCCCGAGGATCAGCCAGCACAGCAAATGGACCTGGAGATGCCTGTGAAGAATGGGGCATCAAGGCCCCTGTCAAGCTCAAGTAGGTTCAACCTAAAGTCCCCAAGTGTCAACTGTAGCTCAGGACTTGCCTACCCTATGCTGGGAAAGCTTCGTGCCCATGCTGCTAAGGTGTCGGCACAAAAATAGATGCTCAGTTGAAGACCTGGATGCCAGCACAGTTCAGGCTTCCAAGGGCACTCCGGCTCCCCGAAGGCCCCATATAGTGAAGGCCTCTGTCTGCCAGCGAGCAGACAGAACCATGTGACCCTGGGAGGCTGTTGTGAGGAGCAAATCTCACGCACTTTTCTACAAATAAACCTGAGGCAGAAAAAATAAACCTCAAAGGAACATCACACCCTCCCTGCTGTGTTTGTAATTTGTGAATCAGTCTCTTGAGAAGATCTTGGAGATGACGTCATCAAATGACCGACCTACATTTACAGGAGAAGGCAGTGTCTTCGGTGACTAGCAGTTTGCTCAGAATGCTGTGCCAGGCTGGTATCAGGGCTGGTATCAGGCTGGATGAGGAGCACTCATCAGTTCTTAGACTGCACTACAGGTCCTTTGCAAATCAAACGGTGACAAAAATGTTTCCACTGTTTTTGTGAAACTCATCTTTCCAAAATGAGTGTCATCAAAAGTCAAGTTAATGACAACAAGCTGTTTCAACAATAGGGTCCTTGTGTGTGTCCGCACATGAGGTAATGTTGAGGGCATTGAGAAATATGTAAATTATTTTAATATAAACATAATGAAAAATGGTAACAGTTATAAAATGTCAAGTTACATTTTCAGGAAAACCACTGATATTTCCCGGTAAGGCCTATGTAACCCTTCTTAAAATTTTAGGGCTCCTTCTGCTCTGTGCTAATTTGAGGTTTATAATAGTACACACACACACACACACACACCACTGAAAACCTCCGCTTTCACTGAAAACTGGTATAAAAAAAGAAAGGCGTTCTGCACAGTTCTGAGCAGCCTGAGCTCTGATACACATCTTTGCTCTTTGGACCTCTGTTCCCACACACCAGCAGATGCTAAAACACACACCCCCGCATTCACACCTCCGCACTCAGCCCTCACACAGAGTCCTGACATGTTTGTTCTCCCCCCTTCACTCAAGGGAGGTCGGGTGAAGGAGAAATGAAAGTTAGGGATGGAGGAGAAGGATGTGTGCCTGTGTGTATGTGCATGTGCGTGTGTGTGCCTGTGTATGTGTGCCTGTGTGTGTGCCTGTGTGCGCGCATGCATGCGTGTGTGTACTTGTGTCTGTGTGCGTGTGTGTGTGCATATGTGTGCATGTGTGTGTGTTATCCAAAGTCTTCAGCAAAATAAAGAGAATTTGTTTCAGAAAAATAATGACTTTTAGTAAAACTTATTTTAAAAAAAAAAATGTACGGCCAGCTACTCTAAGCAAATCCACGTGTTTAGAAGTGACTGTCATAGCTCAGGGTTTAAACCAGTCCAGTTTTGATCACAATATATCTGTGTAAATACAATAAGCCAATATTTTCCTGAGAAAGAGGTAAGGCAATATTATTGAGTTAGCTCTCATAATCCAGAAAAGAAGAAAGTATAGGTGATTTTTCCCAATGATATAGGAATATTAAATCTACTGGTTAGGAGTTCTGCCCTAGAGCTCAAAATCTTTCTGATTGTGGCCTTTATTTAGATTTAGGAGTACACAATTTGGAATCAGACATTTGAAAGAACACAAGAAAAACCATCAATGCTACTGATAAAAAACACACAAGTCAAGAGCTGGGCGGACCCCAGTTACCAAGTGAGACGTGACAGTCTCTCTGAAAGAAGCAGGAGGGCTGTGTACTGATGGGGCTGGAAAACATCTTGTGTTTTCCATGATAATTATTTGTTTACCAGGAATATTGGAGACTCTGTCGAGCAATAAAACTCTGAAAAACAAGGTAGAAAGATTCACTCCTCCACTCATAAGTGAAAAGAAAACCTCACCAACTCATCGTTAATGCAGACTCGGACCCTAGGGAATGAATGCGATTTGGGTCACACGGGCCAGAAACCCCCGACCAAATCTGTCACTCAGGGAAATGAACTTCTTGGCTGGTGTAACTGAGCCGCCTAGCTGTAGCGATGCTGACTTCAAGAACAGCTGGATTCTTAAGAGTTCCGTGGCAGAGGGGTCACGGCTCATCTTCCGAGTCTGTCTTCTGCACGGTTTTAGGTACCCTTGTCCTTCCACGCTCGGATTAAAACGAACAAACCAGAATAAATGGCCTTCCAGGGTGGTCGTGAACCTTGGGTGCAACCCTGAGATAGTAACCATGACTGGAGGAGTGTGTGTGAGCTAGTTGAGGCTTAAGGTATGTTTGTCTTCCGGGAGAGGCCAGAAGTGTCGTCTTACTTAACCAAACGAGTACGGGTAGTGCGGGAGCAGAAAAAGCTACAACTCAACGTGAGACGGTGAACGTTGCTGAAAAATGGGAAATACGTGCATGGGTTTTGTTTTCTGTGGTCCTGACAGAATGCCGATGACTCAGTTTCTGTTGCTTGTACGTCCCCTAGACTAGGATGTTTTGTTACAGGGCCACGGACCACGGCAAGGGTGAAAGCAGGAACGGGTGGTGCTAATGACTCTCCGCACTCCCTTTCTTTCAAAACGGCCTTTCTCAAGTTGGGAGTTCTTCCGAATAGGAAGCATGCCGAATTCAGGGTTTTATGTCAAGATAGAACCCAGAACAGTACGTTAACAGTTATATTACAGGACCTTAACGTGCAGCGAATGGGTGTTAGATTTATTGGGTTATAGGACACACTGTTCTAACAGACCCCAAAATATCAAGCAAGGACGGTGTTTACATATGCCTCTGTCTGCAGTCTGAAACTACTGGACAGTTTTTGTTGGGAAGGCAGCTTTGTTCCTGGAGACACAGGCTTCCTTCTGCCAGACTAGTTCACTTCTCTCCCCGCCCCCCCCCCCATTTTCTGGCTGAGGTTTGCTGACCACCCCCAATGTTGCACTGCCTCTTGAGGGGGAGAACAAAGAGGAAGTGATTGACAGGCAGCTCCCTTTTAGGGACATGAGGCAGATGCCCCAGGCCTCTTCAGCTCACTTGCCCTTGGGCAAAACTCAGTCAAGTTGTCTACACTGTGACAAGGACTGATGGGGACTCTGTCCTCCAGTAAGCAGTTGCCTGACAGTCAAGACTCAGGAGAGCCCAGTGAAGACAGAAACGCTATAAAAGCAGAGGTGTGGTTAGTTATGGGCTCTGTCATGTCACCCTGTGCGGGAGAGAGGCAGCGTGGAAGGGCGGGAAGAACGCTGTCCTTAAACAAGATGCTCCACACTGAAGCTGGTGACCAAGGGCACACGGATATGACCTGCTGGTTAGCAGAAAGGGGTGGTGTATTCTCTAGTCTATTTAGTGGAGATAGATTCTTCCTCCTATGCTTCCATCCTGACTATGCTCCCCCCCCCCGTCCCCTCTCATGTACTCCCTTTCTGCCTCTCATTTTAAAAAAAGGCTTCTGAGGTAGTAATAAAATACAGCAAAATAAAATATAGTAAGATTGTTGTGGAGTTCAAGGCTACCAGAAAAAAACACCAGATTCAATTCAGATTATAATTAGCCAAATCTATTAAAACTGATAGTAGGACCTTAGTTTCTAACCCAATTCAGAGAAGTGCCTGCCACCCAGGAGTGGGTGAAGAAAAGGCTTCTAAAGGTGAAAACCACAATTCCTTCATTTCTTTGGAATTTACAGCTACATGAAAAATTCCTTACTCCCCCAGCACACAGTGATAAGCATGTTTACTGAAGTCGAAGCAGGCAGTTAATCATTTCCCAGCAAATACCCAATTCTAGGGAGGGAAAGAAAATTCAGAGTTGCCAGGAACTTATCTTTTAGGAATTTCGAATGGGAGCCTCGCACAAAATGGAGTTTTTCGCTAGCCATCACAAAATAAAACAAAAACCATGGACTGGAGAGAGGGTTCAGGGTTTAAGAGCACTGTCTGCTCTTCCGGATGTCCTGAGTTCAATTCCCAGCAGCCACATGGTTGGTGGCTTGCAACCATTTGTAATGAGATCTGGTGCCCTCTTGTGGCCTGCAGGTATGCAGGCAGGCAGAACACTGTACACACAATAAATAAACAAATCTTTAGAAAAAAAATCACATTGCAGTTGGACCAGACAAACCAACAGGAGGAAAGAGCCCAAGATAAAGAACAATAATCACAGAGTCGTTCACACACTCAGGAATCTTATAAACGCTAAAATGGGAGCCATAGTACAAGCACAGAGAACTTGTTGCAGCCCTGTGCATGCTGTCTCGGTCTCTGTGAGTTCATGTGAGCGTTGCTCGGGTTGATTTAGAGGGCCTTGCTGTCTGGGTGACCCTCCACCCACTCTAGATCTTATTTTCTTTCTGCTCCGTCTCCAAAGGATTCCCTGAGCTCTGCGGAGAGGGATTTCATGGAGACATTTCTTTTAGGGTTGAATGGCCCAAGGTTCCTCACTCTTGGCTTGTCTGGCTGCGGGCCTCTGTATTTGTCCCAAATGCTGCAGGAAGAAGCTTCTCTGATGATGGCTGAACAAGGGACTGACTTGTGAGTATCCCAGAAAATCATTAGGGATCATTTAATCACTACCTTTTCTTCTTCCGGGACCAGTAGTGGTATTTGGTTTTACTCTAGGTCTTTGGGCTACCTTGTCTCTGTTTCTTGGTCACCTGAACAGTACCAGGTATGGGTTCCATCTCATGGAGAAGGCCTTAAGTCAAACCAGACATTGGTTGGTTATTCCCACAAGCTTTGGGCCACCGTTCCCCTAGCGTATCTTGCAGGCAGGATAGCATTGTAGATCCAAAGCGTGTGTTTTGGCTTGGTGTTTACACTCCCTTGTGGTGACATGCAGAAGACATTCCTGTATCAAAGACCCTGTGACACAGGGGTGAAGGCTCTATGTGAACCAGCTTGATTTCTCCATGTCCAAGGGGTGTGTGGGTATTGTTTTCATCAACAGAGTTTTGCTGTTGGTCGTGGAGAGCAACGTATTGTCCTGACAGCAGCCCGGGTTGTTTGGGGATTCCCATCAGACTCCTTTGGCCAACAACTCAGTTAGATGCAACCCAATATCAGTACTGGAAGTTTCATTTGGTGACAACAGATGTCTACTTTGGGTTCTGTCTCCCCCCCCCCCATGGTTTGGGATTTCATTTAGATTGCCTTCATGCAAGCATATATTTTAGGAAGTTTCTACCGTATTGGGTTTCTATATTACCCTACAAATGCCTCTTAATTTTAGCTTTCTCTCCCCATATTTCTTCCCTCAACCCCCTCTACCTTCCACACTTGATCCTCATGTCCCAGCCCTCCAATCCATCCATAATTATCTATTCTATTTCCCTTTCCTGATGAGCTCAATCTGTCCCCTCTAGTCCCTTACTCTATACTTACCCAGCAGCAATGGAGGAGTGTTCCCCTTGCTCCACATCGTCGCCCCCATGAGCTGTTTTGTGTTTACCATCTTAGCCGTTCTGACAGGTGTAAGATGAAATCTCAAAGTAGTTTCGATTTGCATTTCCCTGACGACTAAGGGTGTTGAGCATTTCTTTTAAGTTTTTCTCAGACATTTGAGTTTCTTCTATTGAGAACTCTGTTTAGATCTGTACCTCATTTTCCAGTTTGAGTATTTGGTTTTTTGATATCTGGTTTCTTGAGTTCTTTCTATATTTTGGATATTAGTCTTCTATTGGATGTAGGATTGGTGAAAATCTCTCATTCTGTAATCTGCCATTTTGTCCAAATGGTGGTGTCCTTTGCCTTGCAGAAGCTTCTCAGTTTCATGAGGTCTCATTTATTAATTATTGATCTTAGTGCCTGTGCTAATGGTGTTCTGTACAGGAAGTCTTGAATATTCACTCTCTATCTCTTTCTCACATTCTCTCTGCTTTTTAGTTAACTTGAATAAGTGTTTGTCAATCTTATGGATTTTCTTTGTTTCATTGACTCTTTGTAAAATTTTTTTGTTTTTATTTTATTGATTTCAACCCTCAGTTTGATTATTTCTTGCCATCTACTCCTTTTGTGTGTCATTTCTTCTTTTTGTTCTAGAACTTTTAGGAGTGATGTTAAGTTTCTAGTGTGAGATCTCTCCAACTTTTTTATGTAGGCATTTAGTGCTATGAACCTGTCTTTTAGGACTACCTTCATTGTGTCCCATAAGTTTGGGTATGCTGTAGATTCATTTTCATTCAATTCTAAAAAGTCTTTCATTTCTTTCTTAATTTTTGTCATGACTCATTTTTCATTCAGTAGAGAATGGTTCAGGTTCCATGAGTTTATAAGCTTTCTGATGTATCCGTTGTTGTTGCTGTTGGTACCCAGTTTTACTCTGTGGTGATCAGATAGGATGCAGAGGTTGTTTCAGTTTTCCTGGATCTGTTGAGACTTGCTTGGATCTAAGTATGTCGTCAAACTTTAGAGAAAGTTTCATTTGATATGAGAAGAAGCCATGTTCTTTTTGTGTTTGGGTAAAATGTCTATAAATATCTGTTTGTTCCTTTTGGTTTATAACATCTGTCAGTGCCAGTATTTCTCTGTTTAGTTTTTTTCTGGATGGCCTGTCCATTGGTAAGAGTGGAGAATTGAAGTTTCTAACTACCAGTATGTGAGGATCAATATGTGATTTACGCTGTAGTGATGTTTGTTTGTTTGCTTGCTTGCTTGCTTTGCAAACAAAATTGGGTGCCCTTTTGTTTGGCATGTAGATGGTAAGAAATGTCCTCTTGTTGGATTTTTATTTGTTGACTATGCAGTGTCTTTCCCTATCTTGTTTGATTAATTTTGATTTGAAGTCTATTTTATCAGATATTAAAATGACTAGACCCCTTGCTTCTTAGGTCCATTTGCTTGGAATATCTTTTTCCAATCCTTCACTCTGAGATGATGTCTACTCTTGATGGTAAGATGCAGCAGGAGGATGGATCCTGTTTTTGCATCCATTCTGTTAGTCTGTGTCTTTTTATTGGCGAATTGAGACCATTGATGTTCAGAGATATCAATGACCAATGACTGTTGATTCCTGTTGGTTTTGTTGTTGTTGTTATTGTTGTTGTTGTGGGTATGTATGTGCTTCCCTTAAATTGATTTTGCTGGTCTGAGATTATTTATTCCTTGTGTTTCCTGGGATGTAGTTAATTTCTTTAGGTTGGAGTTTTCCTTTTTGCACCTTCTGGGGTCTAGATTTGTAGGTAGATATTGCTTAAATTTGGTAATTGAAAGTTTTGCTGGGTATAGTAGTCTGGAATGGCATTTGTGATCTCTTAGAGTTGACAGTATCTGTCTAATCCAGCATATCTGTTCTGGCTTTTAGAATCTCCATTGAGAAGTCAGGTGTAATTCTAGTAAGTTACTTGGTCTTTTCCCCTTGCAGCTTTTAGTATTCTTTCTTTGTTCCGTCTGGCCAGTGTTTGGTTATTATGTGACAAGGGAGCTTCCCTTTCTGATACAGTCTATTTGTTTCTCTGTAACCTTCTTGTACTTTGATAGGCAGCTCCTTCTCTAGGCTTAGGAAGTTTCCTTCCATGATTTTGTTGAAAATATTTTCTGTACCTTTGACATGGGATTCTCCCCCTTTCTCTATTCAATTATTCTCCAATATGGACTTTTGAGAGTTTTTCAGATTTCATAGGCATTTTTTGCCAGCAGTTTTTTAGATTTAACATTTTCTTTGACTAATGTCTCTATTTCTTCTATCATTTGTTCAATGATAGATGCCTGAGCATCTATCTCTTTTTCATTTCATGCATTCCATTGGTGAAGCTTGCTTCTGTGCTTCCTATTCGAGTTCCTAAATTTTTCACTTTCAGATCTTCAGTTTGAGTTTTTATTATTGATTCTATTTCCAGTTTCAGGTCTTGAGCTGTTTTATTCATTTCCTTACACTGTTTGAGTCTTCATAGATTTCTTCAAGGTATTTGTCCTAGTCAGGGTTTCTATTGTTGGGGCAAAACACCAGGACCAAAGCAACGCGGGGAGGGAAGGGTTTATTTGGCTTATGCTTCCACATCACTGTTCGTCATCAAAGGAAGTCAGGACAGGAACTCACACAGGGCAGGAACCTGGAGGCAGGAGCTGATACAGAGGCCATGGAAGGATGCTACTTGTTGGCTTGGTCTCCATGGTTTGCTCAGCCTGCTTTTTTATAGAACCTGGGACCGCCAGCCCAGGGATGGCAGCACCCACAATAGGCTGGGCCCTTACACATCAATCAGAAATTAGGAAAATGCCTCCAGATCAGCCTTATGAAAATATTTACTTAATTGAGGATCTCTCCTCTCAGATAACTTTAGTTTGTATCTAGTTGACATAAAACTATCTAGTACAGGTTTTATTAATTTTCTTCTTAAGGACATCTAGCATATTCTTAAAAGGTATTTTAAGGTCGTTTTCTTGTGCTTGTTGGAATATTTAGGCCTGCTGTAGTAAGATTGTTGGGCTCTAGGGAAATATATCGTCCTGGCTGTTATTGAATGTGTTTTTGTGCTGGTGTCTAGGCATATTACATTGGGGAGATTGTATTTCTATGTGTTGATGTCTGGTCTTGTCTTTGCTGGGCAAGTGTTTTTTTCTTTGGTTTCTGTTGCCCTCTGGTTCTGGTTCTTAGGAGGTGTGGTGGCTGTGGTTTCCTGGTAGAAAATGTGTCTGGGTTTTGACAGGTGTGGACACTGGAGTTCCAGGTAAAAATGTATTTTCTCGATATTGGGAGCTGACACTCAGGAATGGGGATGCTGGTGGGGGGGTGGGCTAATGAGGGTGTTCATAGGAGGGAGGAGAATAGACTGTTGCACCCGGATCTGCTTAGTTAGTCTCCTGGGAATGGGCATGAGGGGAGCGGGAGGGGGGAGAAGAGGCCACAGCCGAAGTCTACTACAGAGCTGGGGATGCGACTGAGGGACTGACCTTGGGGGAATGGGGGCAGAAGTGAAGAACGACAGCTAGCCTACTTGATCTTAAATGCCTTCTAGACAACACGCCTGACTGATCAGGTCAGACCACAGATCTAGGTTATGTTTATTCTATTTTGTTCCTAGCGGTCCTTTCCTCAGACTGACTCACCCTTGCTCAGTCATGGCTCCATATGAAAGTCCTCAGGAATGCAGGAAGCTTTCTCAGAATTAACAATTACATTTTCAGCCTTAGATACAGGAAAGTATCTTAATTAATTAATATGCTCACAGTCTGGTCTGTGGCAAAGAAAGTTATCCCAAACCAAACAGGACAAATGAAGGCAATTGGGCGTCCACACAAACCCAGGGAGGTTCATTCTAAATCTCCAGCTGCACCTTGTCATTGCTGTGACAGAACACAAGCCATAAGGAACTGAAAGTGAGAACATTTACTTCTGCTCCCGGTTTCAGAGGTCCCTATTCATGGGATAGGAATGCTCGCGTCTCGGGAGTATTCAGAGGTAGAGAAAAACTCACCATGGTGGCAGGAGCTTAGTGAAGGAGGAGCCTACTCACCTAACTGACATCAGGAAGCTCGCAGGAGACCCTGGGTTCAGTCCCTAGTGCACACATACACACACTCACACACATACACACACTCACACACACACACACACACACACACACA
>PVIU01018774.1:0-38184 GCA_004026605.1 Ondatra zibethicus
TTAGGTTCTCTGAGGCTGGGACAACCACCTCCTTGAATATTAAATATACAAATTAATAAGGACCTTAACTCTTTTAGTCACTTACAGATGAAATTACATACTGATTGTTGACATAAAGGATTCTAATCTCAGCCTGATTCTTTCCTGATTCCCTGAGCCATTTCATTTTCTAAAGTCAGTCTGTCTATATTAGTGAAAATAAACCAATTTAAATATAAGTCCAAAAAAGCAGTTGTGGGGATAAACCCACTATGAGAATTATTCGGGGGCATAAATAGTGCCAGTGTAATGCTTTGTATGAAAGACTTGACAAATGAGGGCTGAATCCACCAACATTTTAAAATGAATGAATATTAATGATTCCGGCACCATCTACTGTTTAGGTTACCTGTCTCATTAAATTATTCTTGCTATTTCTCTCTTCCATTGCTTAGGTAATTGAAAATGTACAGTAAACCGAGTTGCACTGAAAGCTCACAAAATGGGGATCAGAGTGCGAGGCAGGAAAATGCATTATCTGCTCCACAAAATCTGTGCATTTTCTTCCAGGGCGATGTGTAGTTTTTGTTCGCACACAAGGTTAGATTATGCTGAAGGACAAGCAGTCATCATCTCCATGCTGACTTGTGCTTTGTAGTGGTCTTATTAAGGAAACAGGAGGGAAGGAAGGGAATGTTCCATCAAATGTCACACACAAGCACGTCATACACAACTCCCACTTAAAAAGTTTATATTTCTTTATATCTACTTTTGAAATACTATATTTAAAATGTTGCATTATTTTTACAACAGAAACTCAGGAAATCTTCCAAAAGCAGTCCAAGAAAAGGCCAAGCTGTCAGTGCTCTGTGGCTACTGTTCAGGCCATGTGTGCTTGCTAAAGCGCCTGTGGCATGGCTTCACTGAGTGTTCTCGATGTTTGATGGTGGTTTGCAGAGGACATAAACCATCTCTGGCCTACATTTTACACTGAGGATGTGTACAGAGAAGGTAAATAGCTTGTTCCACATCATACTCCCTCTCCCCAAGGCCCAGGGATCACCATGGGAGAGGGGCAGAAAGACTGTAAGAGCCATAGGAAGTGGAAATCTGCAGGGAAAGGATATATGCTGAACTTAATAGTATATTTGCACATATGAAGTCACAGAAGGTGAGACTTTGTATACAAGATGCATGTTAAGATCAGTCCAGCCAAGATCCCAGAATGTATGGGGGTGGGACTCAATAAATCCCACCTCTATCTGAGGAGCTATTGACAGCTGATATCTGCTGGGGAGGAAGAGTCAGATGTCTTCAGGAATGTGGGCCTGGAAAGGCTCCCCCAGGCTTGTGGTAATAATTTATTTGTGCTGTAACAAATACAGCTTACCTGAAGATCAGAGTGTGAGGCTAGCCCCTAGTTAACCATAGAGGTCTTGAGGTCTCTACAGACAGACAGGAAGTGAGATAGCTGGGTGGAAAGAGGAATATAAGATGGGAGGAGACAGGAGCTCAGTCCTTTTTTCAGTTGAGGAGTTAGCAAAGTAAGAGTTGACAAAGAGTTGCTCCTTTGTCACACTGATCTTTCAGTATTTACCCTGATATATGGCTCTGGGTTTTTATTATTAACACCAATTAGAACTCGTGCAACAATTGGCACCCAACATGGGACCTGAATCTATGACCCTGAGATTAAGAGTCTCATGCTCTACCGACTGAGTGAGCCAGGCTTTAAGACCTGTGTCATTTGGAGCCCAGGTGCTTCTGGAGTTTGGGTGGAAGCTGAAAACTGTTGCAAAGAGGCTACAATACATGCTCCTCCAGCAGATAGTCCCACACTCATATGCATACAGGCAGCACTGAATATATTTTGTGGGTATTCAGTTTTAAAAGAGAAAAAGAAAGCACATGAAATGCAGAGCAGAAGTAGTTGTAGGGGGCATTGAAGAGGAATGGCAGCTGGGGCAAATGAGTAGTGGATTAGATCCAAACACATTCTATACACATATGAATACTGAATAAAATCATTTATAAACAATATTTGGAAATTTGAGCTTAAGTTTTTAGACTACTTCCTGGTGATTGGGGTACTGTTAATCAGGTCTTTCATGGGGTATCCTGTGTGATTAGTCCATCTTGGCCATCAGTCCTGAAATTATTGTGGATGTTGGACCACCTAGGCCATCACTTCAGGGGGTGTTGTTTGATCAAACCATATTAGCCTAGAAGGAAGCCACAGGTTCTCATCATCTGTGAAAACAAAAGCATAACCTCTTTTCCAAAGCAGCATATCCTTAGACTCAAATTTTGAAGTCAAGACACCTTTAAAATATATGTTGGTTTAGCTTAGCAGCCCCTACAATCAAATATCTCTCTACAGTCAAAAAATTCAAAGAAAACACAGTAATATATGTAATCTGGACTCTCTGTGTACTTTTACATGACTTTTTAAAATTACTTTTACTCCTATAATCTATGTCTGTATTCTTTTATATTACTTTTACTGTCTCTTTAAAGACTGTTTTTTAACTGTCTATACTCATTTTCTTCTCTCTCCCAAGCCTTTGTACATTTATCCAACACTGTGACCCATTCAGAGGTCTTTTTTATCTGAATCTGTCTTTATTGTGTATCTGTAATTATTTTCTGACCAGGGGTGCTTTTTTCTTAATGCTAAGTGGGTGTGGCTAGGACCAATGCTTGTTCTGCCCAGTTCAACATGGCAGAGGCATGTTTACTGTCTCTGCAAGCCATGCACACTGTCCCAGCTCCAGGGACGCAGTGGGTGTTTGTCACTCCATTAAGAAATTTGTAACATGCTGCTCACAAAACCCATTTAAGTGCAGGACCTCCTGAAAGTTCATTCTGCCAGTACAAACCAGGAAACCAGATCAATTTTTTGCTGCTAACACTGAGTCAGGGAGACTTCTCTTAAAGAAGTTACGCCTCTGCTCACTACCAGCAAACAGAGGCTACCAAGAAGCTGTGCTTAACTCTGTTCTTTTGTGCCTAGAATTCCTTGCCAAGCTTTCTCAGTTTTTATGTGGATATAGTTGCCCCTTTTTGGCATGTCATTTGTAAAAGGAGACTGCTTGTTTGTTTCCCAGCCACTCAAACCTGAATAATCACATAGAAACTATATTAATTATAACACTGCTTGGCCAATAGCTTAGGCATATTCTTGGTTAACTCTTACATCTTAAATTAACCCATTTCTATTAATCTATATATTGCCATGAGGCTGTGGCTTAACGATAAATGTTTCAGCATATCCTTTGGCAGCTACATGGTATCTGCTTGACTCTGCCTACTCTATATATCTCTGGTCAGATCTCCCACCTGGTTTTGTTCTGTCCTGCCATAGGCCAAAGTAGCTTTATTCATCAACCAATAAAGCAACACATATACAGAAGGACATCCCACATCATAATGGCCTACATGATCAGGAATTAGTTCTGTCTAGGCAATTAAAAACTAATTTTCAATTTAAAATTGCACTACTTTCTCTACATAGTAGGAAATAAATTTTACACACAAGCATACACTCACATACCAAGTACTTATAAGTCATAAGTAAGGAGATTATGGTTAGTTCATAAATGTTTAATCTCTGTTATAATATACAACATCTGATATATGGTAGATACAAGTGGCTCACTGATCTAATAAACCAAGTTCTATCTTATAAAATGATTTCTGGGAGCTTGACAGTTTAGCCAGTGGTAAAGAACACTGACTGCTCTTGCAGAGGATTCAGGTTATTAACAAACTCTGCACAGTGGCTCAAAACCATGTGTAATTCCAGTTTCAGAGGGCACTCTTTCTGGCCCCTGTGGGTAGTACATGCACAAAGGGCAGGGCATACATACAGAACAAAACACTCATATACACAAAAAACAAATACTTTTAAAAGTATGATTTCTAACACAAATGGGAATTTCTCTTCTCCCCAAAATTTATTTTTCAACTTTATACTAATTTCCTAGAACAAAATATTTAAGTTACTATCTGGTCAAACCATGCTACGTACTCCCATGGTATTACATTCTGTAATGGTTTAAAGTATGATCCCCTAAAATAACATGACATCATTCCTAGTCCCTGTGATTATTACCTTATTTAGAACTAAAGATCGATTTAAGACCAGATCAGTAGGGTTGTTTCTAACCCTTATTTAGAACTAAAGATCGATTTAAGACCAAACCAGTAAGGTTGTTTCTAACCCAATATGATCCTTATTTTTAAACAGTAACATGTAAACACAGAGACTTACATAGGAAAAATGTCATATGAAGATGACATCAGAGATTGCCCAACTCATCTTCAAGGTGAAGACAAGGGAACACAAATAATTTCTAGCAAAACTTGCCATGAGGAACTAGCTGAAAGAACTGGAACAGAGTCTCCCTCACAGCCTCCAAAAGAACTGACCCTGCCAAAGCCTTGATGCAAGGCTTCCATCCTATAGAACAGTAAGTAGGGCATGTGCTTCTGTTTTTTAAGGAATCTAGTCTGCAGAACTTAGTTATGAAAGCCCAGGAAGCCCATTCATTATCTTTTGGGCATGTTGGCTATACTTTGAATAACTTTACTTTAGTGAGATGCTTGTATATTTATCTTCACTTATGACTACAAAGGCTTTGATATTATCTTGGTCTTCACCTTTTTCTATTTCTGGAACAGTATTGATTTTTATTGTTATACCATGAGACCCCTACCAAACCTATTTCCTTAGAGCAGTATGTAATCCCCCATCAAGTGGTTAATTGGAGCATAGCAGTAACTATGAGACCAGTTCTGCATCTTCGTGCTAACATTTCTGGCTCCTCTCCACTTCATTCTGCACACCTTGGTTCTGCACTTCTGTGTTTTCATACTTATCCACAGTTATTATTGTTGGCCAGCTGCTTGCTCTCTCTTGTGAGACTAACCACACACATCTCTTACAAGTTGTTAGTTTTGACTTTACCCACACCTATTATCACTGATACAATTATAATTTATAGTTTCATTTGCCTGACATCTTTTTCTCTTTCAAAAGCTTTCAATTTTAACCTACTGATATGTAAGGTGCTATAGTAGGTGCTTCAAATACAGAGATGACTAAAATATGGTCCTCATCTTCAGAAGACTATCAGCTACTTTCTTAAACCTTTTCTTCCTAGTCTACATGGGATGTTATCTGCTGTTTAGGGCCAAATCTTCATTTTCATACATATCTTACTGTATAATGACTTCTCATACTTTCTTCCCAGTCACAGTTAGAAAGAAAAAGAGCATACTCCTAGCTTCTAAGTCCATCATCTTCCGGCTCAGATTTTCAAAAATCACTGTCTCGGCTTCCTTTATGTGGCAGCTTGTATTCTGAAGCAGAAATAGAGGCATTTATGATCAGATAGAAAAGCCACTGGGCTCTGATAGGCTTCCTTCTGTTTTGGGGATGTAGTCATCTACCCTCACTTATCACTGTATGTGATATAGCATAGATTGGATGTTGAGGGGCCATGTTTATCTGAGTAACAAGATTCCGCTCCTTAATGCTTAGGAATTGTTCAAATTGGGGGAGGGAGAGAGAGAGAGAGAGAGAGAGAGAGAGAGAGAGAGAGAGAGCAATGGAAGAGGTATCTCCTCTATCTCCTTGATAGAGGGAGCCATTATGGGGTTAGGGAGAAACCTGGTGCTAGGGAAATTCCCAGGACTCCACAAGGATGACCTCAGCTAAGACTCCAAGCTATAGTGGAAATGGTGTCCAAACTGTCCTTCCCCTGTAATCAGATTGATCACCACCCGAATTGTCATAATGGAACCTTCATCCAGTAACTGATGGAAGCAAATGCAGAGATCCACAGCTAAGCACTGTGCCGAGCTCCCAGAGTCCAATAGAAGAGAGAGTTGAGGAATTATATGAGCAAAGGGGTCAAGATCATGATGTGGAAACCCACTAAAACATCTCACCTGAGCTAGTGGGAGTTCACTGACTCTGGACTGACAATTCGGGAATCTGCATAGGCCCAAACTAGGCCTTCTGAATGTGGGTGACAGTTCTGTGACTTGGGCAGTCTGTAGGCCCACCGCCAGTGGGACCAGGATGTATCCCTAGTGCATGAACTGACTTTTTGGAGCCCATTCTCTATGAAGGATACCTTGCTCAGCCTCAATACAGGGGAAAGGTCTTGCCTTGGTCCTGCCTCAATTTGATATGCCAGACTTTGTTGACTCCCCATGAGAGGCCTTACCCTTTCTAAGGAGTGGATGAGGGTTTTGGTGGGAAGGAGGGAGTGGGAACTATGGTCAGTATGTAAAATGGAAAAAAATAAAAACTTTTAAAGAAAGAAAAAAAATTGTTCCAAATGTTTCCAGAAGAAATGGCATACCGTTTTCTCTTCAAGCAAAGGTTTATTCATTGTGTTGTGGAAGAGAAATTTCCTTATAGGCTCAAGTTTTTGAATGCTTGGTCCCCAGTTGGTGGCACTGTTTGGGGGCTTGGTCATGGAACCTTTAGGCTATACAGGGTAATTGGAAGAGGAACATTACTAGAGTGAATTTTGAGCTGGTATAGCCTCACCCCACTTCCAATTTTCTCTCTCAGCTTCATGTTTGTGGTTGAAGATGAGACCTCTCAACTTCCTGTTCCTACGACCCAGTGCCATTCCTCACTACCACAATGGGCAGACTCTTGTGCCCCAGAACTATAAGCCCAAATAAGCTATCTTCCTTTAAGTTGTTTTGGTCATGGTGTTTTATCATGGATAAGTAAATGACTAGCGCAGACATGGAGTTGCATTTTTTCCTTGTCTTTTTTCTCAGTATTAATGCCAGTCACTCCTGTATCTGTTTAACCCCAATATTGATTTTCCCAATACTTCCTAGTACCTTTTAGAGTATATATTCATTCTGGCATGGTTTGCAAATTGTTTACTTTTCTCTTTTTTTCCAGGGAGTTTCCATCTTCCTTAATAAGCTACAGTACAGAAAGAAATTCTTGACACCATTGAACCTTCTGCTAAAAGAAAAATTAGTATGCATTTTGGAGCACACATAATTGAAGACTACCTCAGCAGAGAAAATAAACATAACACTTGCTTTACAGGTCACTGGAATAGGATTCTTTGTTCTCACACTTTCCAGATTACTTGAAGAAAACAAAACAAAACAGAGGAGGCTGACTTTCAAAGATTCCATGAGAAGAGATTTCAGAATATCCCATGTCCAGCCATAGACACATCTGTTTCATCACAATAACTATGGTGTGGCATCTTCAAGTCCTAGTCCCTAAAGTCACAGCCCTGTCTATAGAAAACATTTCAAAGCAACAGCATTTCCAGGTCCAGTCTAGCTTGGGCAGCTGTGTTTATACTTTCAAGTTTGGCTGCCTAATTTGTATGGTGTTTTACCAATACAAAACTCCAGGGGAAAAGAGATACAAACTAAATATTCCCAGTCCCCTTCATCCTGAAGATAATATCTAAATCCTTCCCTCTGTGTTTTAAGCATTTTTTTCAAAGACCCAGACTTTTTAGCTTCTTTTGATCACAACTTATCTCAGCCTCCTACATACTTAGCTAGCCACCTATCTCCTGCCTGTCATCATTTCCAAACGTAGCTAGTACAGTTCCATCTATCTGGCCTATGTCTTTGGCAAGCATTTTGCAAACAGGACTGATGCTCAAAGCACTTTGGTAATCAGTCAGGACTGGACTCAGGATATCTGGCCTTTCTCTACTCTTCATTCTGTGTTTCCTGTGAAACTGTAAAGCCGAGCTTGGGTAACTTCTTTCAATGTTTGCTCTTCCTTTACCTTGGGGGTGAATATGGAAATGCACACACTATACTGTAAGAGTAATAATATCCCAAATCCTCTCCATTCATATCTGACATGATCCAGACCAAAGACTTTGCTCCAGTGATTGTGCTCCTAGTGTGATGTAAGGAGAAGGCTGACCTGTGGTCACCATGCTTCCTCAAAGTGGTTGAGATCATAGCTACAGTCTGAAGCTCAGCTTCTTTCTTAGAGGCAGTACAAGTCCTGTCAAATGAACAATTTCGTCTCCTGCTACACAAGTATATATTAGTGTTCTTTGAATCTTTTAGTCTACATATTGCAATGACTTATTTAGTGACCACAGTGTCCCCAAGATCAAAATAAAGACTTGAAATATAAACCCATATTTAAGTAGTGAGCTTACAGAGTGAGTCTTTATCTTGAACTCCAGGCCTACTAGTAATCTCCCACTTCATGTCTCCCAAATACTTCAAACTTAGCATGCCTTGACTAGAAGGTATCCTTTGGTCATGAATTCTCATTTTCCTCTCTTTCCAGCCTCTGAGGAGTTCTTACTTCTTCTTCAAGATATTCTTCAGATAACATCTCCTCTGAAACTTTTTCTGGCATGATTCCTGCACACGGAAGAATCTGTCCATCATTGGGTCCCCATAGTTTTTAAGCATATATCTTATATGATCCAGAAAATTATCTATGATAGCCATACTTCTTGTTTTGAATAAGTGAGTTTATTAAGCATATTGAAAATCAAAGTAAAGGAATAAATAACAAGAACTGATGATAGTTAGATACATAGATGATAGATGATGATAGATGATAGATACAATAGATAGATGATAGATAGATACATAGATAGATGATAGATAGATAGATAGATAGATGATAGGTAGGTAGGAAGATGATAGATAGATAGATAGATAGATAGATAGATAGATAGATAGATAGATAGATGATAGATAGATAATAGGTAATAGACATATGATGAAAAAGGAAAGGAAGAAAGAGAGAAAGAAAGAAAGGAGAGAGGGAGGGATGGAGAGAGAAGAAAGGAAGGAAGAGAGACAGAGCAAGAGAGAGAGAGAGAGAGAGAGAGAAGAAGAAGAAGAAGAAGAAGAAGAAGAAGAAGAAGAAGAAGAAGAAGAAGAAGAAGAAGAAGAAGAAGAAAAGAAAAAGAAAATCACCAAATTGGTCCCCTGGAATGTCCAGGAGAAACTACTGAGGAAACCCCACTGAAGCAGTTGGCTGGCGTTCCCTGTGGAGACTCCAGCACAGCGGAGGTACAGCACAGATAAGGCTTTCAAATGAAAGAGCAAACAGCAGCAAGCTGACATCACATCATAAAATAAGATGCTCATAACATCCAGCAGAAAGCATCTGGGAAAGTTGAGGCAGGGGGCTGAATTTCCGGGTTGAACTTCCTCCTCATGGATGAGCTCCCCACATCTCCCAGCTTCTCTTACCTGCTGTACAGTTTTATATGTACATGGGGTAAACAATAGTAACTTCTGTTGGAAGTGGCTGACCTTCTAGCTGTTGTCAAGGGAATGATGTTTTTACTTTGGGCTGTTTTTGCTGTTTTCTCTCTTCTCTGTCACAGTTGAAGGTGGCAACCCATCCCCACGCAGGGACCTTAAACAACACTTTGAGACAAACAAGTCTGAAGTAGGGTAGCGATCCTGCTTCTAAAGTCAGTTTCTCAATGAGCTCAAATAACTCGTAACCATTCCCTACTATAACGTCCATCACAGCACACCTTTGAGGGTTCTTCAGTCAGTGATTATAACAATATACAGTGCATTGGTTTTATCCCCCCTTGTCTATGTTGATTTAATGCAAATGGTAGTCCCCCAGCCAATCCTTGCACAATCAGAAAACATTTCCTTAATCTTCTACCATGTGCCAGACACATGCCCTGTGAGGAAGATTCAACAATGAACAAGAAGCTGGACATTGTGGCACAGGCTTTTAATCCCAGCACTGGGGAAGCAGAGGTCAGTGGATCATTGTAAGTTCAAGACCAGCCTGGTTTACATAGTGAGGTCCAGGCAAGCCAGGGCTACATAGTAAGATCCTGTCTCAAAGAAAAAATTAAAAGCAGTAAAAGTCTTAGTCTTATAAAAGAGGTTCTAGCACAGTAGGAAGGACACATAAGGAAGAATCTACATCAAAATGGAGCAAATAAAATTCTCAAAAATGTTGGCAAAGGAAACGACTTTTCTCTCAAATCAAGTCCTCATAAACATAAGACAGAAGATATTACATGATTCTAATGCTCATAATAAAGACATATTTCATTACAGACCCTGGGGTATATGAAGTTCTGAGAAAGTAATGATGGTTTCTGGGTAGACATCCCATTTGATATCTAAAGGAGTCATGGAGATGAGCTACTACTGTCAAATGCGTCGTTCATAGTAGTATGGGGTTTTTTTTATTTTATTATTTTTTCTGAGCATAGTGTTTTCCAAACTGAGACCTAGAAATGGGCTTCAGCTGAAGAAGACGGAACTCTAGTCAGAGAACAGGAGAGTCTTGCAGCCAAACCACAAACCCTTTAATTGGTTGCCTCATTGCAAGATGTTGAAACAGCTCCAGCGTGAGGAAAGCGAGACCTTCAGAGTCAGAACAGCTTAGAGAAGAGGAGAAAGATGTGTCATTTATTTAGGAGTTTGATCTGAATCCAAGTTGGAAAAGGAAACCCAGAAGCTTTTAGGATAATAAAGCTGGCCATCAAAGAATGCTGTTTTCCTTCTGTGGGAAGAGTCAGGCTCTGGGTGAGATTTATTTGAAAATCAGGATTTTAAAATCAGAACAGGACAGGTGTTTTTAAGTGATCCATTTCATACCACCATTTCCTGCAAGATTTTCTGTTTAAGTTGTGCGCACTATTCTCTAAGGTTCTATTTCAGAAATACCCATGCGGACGAATGGCTTCCTGCTGTCAGGGAGCTCTGAAGTACAAAATATATCTGAGCCAATTTGGAATTACTTGGGTTTTAAAATAGCAAGAAATGTGATTTCTGGGGAAATTTAAATCCTTAGGTTGTAAGAATGCACAGACATTAATCTGAATGGGGATTTCGGGTGTTAGATACACGGGTCCCACCTTTCAAACCCAGCAACACCTCTTTAAAGCTCAAAGGTGAGGGGACTGATCTTGGTTTGTGATTACACATAAGGAGGAAGAGAGGGGAAAGAAAAGGGAGATCAAAGGCTTAAAGGGAGCCATTTTTCAGGTCATTAAAAAATCCTTTAAGTCAGAACCTTTCAATTTTCCGTGTACATGCCTAGCATCAACTTCAAAATTAATTTTAAAAAGATGTATTCTATTACTTAATTATTCAATGTATAATTATTTTAAAGGCAACAATGACACACATAATGTAAACTGTCTCTTTGTATAACCAATAAGATTGTCCCCAATGAAATGTAAACTTGGAGGATAGAAATGATCTTTTTTGATGCAGGCTAGTCATCTTTCTCTACTCGCAAGACTACATTCAAAACGCATGTAATTTTCCAAATGTACTATGTGGTTTTCCTTAAATCTCATTTTGGTTGAGAACTTTATTCTCCCACCCTTTTCTCTCACTTTCAACTCCTCTTGTGTCCCCTCACACACTCCCTCCCAAATTCATGACCTCTTATTCTTTCATTATTATTATTTGATATACATAAAATAGCATTTACATCCTGCTGAGTCCATTTAGCATTGACAGTATGGTGATATATCTAGGGCTGACCTCTTCATCTTGGATAACCTACAGGGAGCGCATCCCTGGAGAAAACCAGTTCATCGTTTCTCAGCAGCCACTGAATTGCCTGTATCTCATCATCCAGGGCTGGGGGCTTGGGAGATCTCTCCCATGCCTGTTGGCATGTCCACTGGTGTTGTCATTGAACAAATGTGACAAGAAGAGGGAGTGGAATTGGAAGCCTCAGATCTTGAGCAATGATCAAGTGGTAGGCTCGTAATGCGACTGGTCAGTCACACACCCTTTCTATTTTGAAGAGTCTGCTTTAGATATTTTGCAGGATGTAAAGAGAACCCAAGTTAAACTTTTTTTAAGGCTGCTGGGCCAAAAAGCATTATAAATGTTGTCAAGCTATGAACTCTGTGAACCAGAAGTCCAGCCTTCCTGGTAAGACATGTCTGCCTATATAATAGTGGTTTCATTGTGGTGGTAACCAACTATTTTACAATTGGAGTTAAGAGCCATGGGATGGCCCATGCTTGCTATTATAATCTCAGAATAACAACCAAGATTTGGGGATGTAGTACCAGGCAGGGGACTGCAATGTTTAACTAACCTGTCTGTGGTGGTTTGAACAAGAATGGCCCCATGGGCATATATATTTGAATATTTTGTTGCCAGTCGGTATGGATCATTTAAGGATTAGGAGTTATGGCCTTATTGGAGGAAGTGTGTCGCTGGGTGGTGGGCTTTGAGGTTTCAAGAGTCCAGTCTTACATTCTTTCTGCCTACTGCCTGTGATCAGAATATAAGCGCTCAGCTACTGCTCCTGAGCCATGCTTGCCGGCCTGTCACCACACTCCCTGTCATGAGGGCCAAGGACTAACCTTCTGAAACATTATGCAAGGCACCAATTAAATGTTTTCTTCTAAAAGTTGCCCTGGTCACGGTGTCTCTTCACAGCAATAGAATAGTACCTAAAATACTGTCAAGGCAGCAAGCTACTTTCTAAGTATCTATGCTCATAACCTTAAACAAAAGCTGATCCCTCCCAGCTTTAATCAAAGAAATCTCGCCTTAAAATGAACTGTGGTGAAGGCAGATCTGTGGATGCCCAGGATAGAGAGAAACAAGACTGTGAGCTCAGCCTTTACAAAGGGTTCAAACCACTCCCTCTTAGGCTCAGGGAATGTTGCAGAAGAAGACAGGAAATGTTTACAATAGGGGTGAGTTCTATGGAACACCATTTTTAGACTCAAAGCAGCCATTGTAGCCTTTCACTCACTGGAACTCTATTTACCTACATTAGGCCCTAGCAACAGTCAGTCAGGGAAGCGAAAGAGCTCATGGGGACTCACTGTTTACCTGGTAACTGTTGGCTATTGATAGACTCTTGGAGAAGGTGAGTCCTTATCTTCAGTTGTGTTCCCACTGCTGGGTCTACCAGACTCCAAAGGACCACACCCATTGTCTCAAAGACATCCTTGGGTAATCTCAATGGGTCACAAAATGTAAAGAGTAGACATGAAAATGATAGGGAGGTTTATGGAGAACCTTCACTCATTGCTGATGGGATTGTAAACTTGTATAGTCACTATGGAAATCGATATGAATCTTTCTTTAAAAACAAGCAAACAAACAAAAAGCCCTGAAAGTTGAGCAACCATAGCATCTAGCTGCACACCTAAAGGATTCTAAACCAATATTCCACAGAGATATTTGTACATCCATGTTTATGACTGATGTGTTCACAGTAGCTAGGAAAGAGCTCCAACCCAGATGTACGTCAACAGAGGCATGGAAGAAGAAAAAGTGCTATATATACAAAATGAAAAGTTTTGCAGCTGTAAGAAAAGTTAAGTATGGTATTTGTAGGAAAATGGCTACAACTGGAAATCACTATGTTAAGCAAAATATTCCAGACTCAAAAAGAGAAATACTTCATGCTTTCTCTCATATGTGGAACCTAGATTTGAAACAATGTACGTGCGCGTTTACATTTGCATATCCATAGGTCACAAAATTGGAAAGGTGATCATGAGTGGGGAGGAAGAGATGGCAAGGGTGGTGAGGAGTGGAGAGTGTAGTGGGACACAGGCCATAGGAAATCAGAAGGGGGCCTAACTGGGCACAAAAGAGAAACAGCAGGAGTGGGGGTAGTAAGAGGCATAGGACAGGGAGGAACTCGGTGGGGCAGGATGCGTGAAGGTACAGCAGCAGACATATGAATGAAGATGTGACACAATCCATTACTTTGTGTGCGCACCTAAAAAACTAAATTAAAAATAAGCGACCATGGCTTACCTGAAGGCTGTAGATACCAAAAACATGCAGACTGGAGTACAAGAAGCCAATAGCATTTCTGCCTCTCTTTGAGGTCTGCAATACTCTACCAAAGTGTAAATAAATTAGGATATCTAGTTGCAGATGATTAAGATATTCAGCTTAGTTGCCAGCTTAGTAAGACCCTAGAATATCTGGTTACAGAAAAATACTATAGTATTTTATTTGCACAAATAACATATAAGGCGTGAAGGTAGGGTGGCAGATGGTCAATTATATGCGCCTTTGTCAGACACTGATGCTTTTCCATGGCAGGAGAAGCTCGAACATAAATACACGCGCGATTTGTAGAGCACCTCATAACAGCAAAACCGACTCTGAGATCATGCCTCCAGCGAATGTCATAAGATGGGACGTATGCAAATGAACCTTAGGCTCAAAGCTCACTTTAATACTCTGGTTACTCTGTCAGTAAATCCATGTGAGAATTTCAGAATGTAAAGTGAAAATGGTGAGTTCTAGGCTTCTTGCCAGTTGGATCTAGGGTGTGAAATTTCTGACTTGCAAACCAAAATTCTTGAAACCTTATAAGCAAGGCTGTCTCTGTGTGTGTGTGTGTGTGTGTGTGTGTGTGTGTGTGTGTGTGTGTGTGTGCGCACACACATATACATATCTATGTATGTATGTATAGATAGATAGATAGATAGATAGATAGATAGATAGATAGATAGTAGGTAGGTAGATACATAGATAGATAGACAGACAGACAGACAGACAGACAGACAGATAGACAGACAGACAAATAAGAGAATGACCTACTTTCTTTACCGTGTAGCTATTGGGGAGAAAGAATTACAGGCCTACAGAAGATCATCTGAGAATAAGAACCTCAGACCAGACCCAACAGTCTCTTCATCACTGGCTTCACCTTGAAAAACTGTCATAGATCACAGCAATGCAGGAAGCCAGGGCTACACAATGTTGCTCCCGGGGTACCAGAGATAAAGCAAGAAGTGTTTGTGTGGGGAGGAAAAAAAAGAGATGGGAGAGAGAGAGAGAGAGAGAGAGAGAGAGAGAGAGAGAGAGAGAGAATATATGTAAGGGAAGAAACACATATGGAAGATGGAGGATTACCATCATTTCTTTACCACCGTAGAGGACAAGAGAAGAGAGAATTCTTAGGAGCAGCAGCTTCTGCCTCACCCTTTAGAGTTCATTATTTATGTGCATTAATTCAATATGCATGGTGAAGAAGACTGTGGATGTGGCTTGACTCCAGTACAAGAAAGCTTACCAGCAGAAGACAGAAAGAAACATTACTGGTGTAACTGGGGCAGCATGGCTCGCATTTCTTGCCACATCAGGAGCAGGGTGCAAGAGCAGAGGTGGGTGTAGAGTGAGCATCTGTGTACTGTTTGGGTCAGGGCCTGGAAGGTCGAATCCAGAGAAAGAGGCTGGTTCCATTACCATCTCTGGGCAGAAGGAGCTACAAATAGCCAACTAGAAGGGGTTGCATCCTTTCTCATAGTAATTTCAAAAGATGCACCCCAACTTGAAACCTACAAAGACCCTAAAATATTCTCCACAGAATTAACCAGGTACTCCTGCTTGTAGTTCAAATTATGTATGAACTTTGAGTTTGCTGCTTTAGCCACCCTCACTGACTCTAACTCCCTGGAACCATACGCCTCAATAAACCCACCCTTCTGTAAGATGCCTTGGCCATGGTGTTTTATTCCAGCAATAGAAAAGTTTCTAATATACTACTGCTCTTATCCTGCCTCCTTGTATCCAGAATGAGAGACCTTGGGACATTCATCCCTAGGCAGGATAGCTCCCTCAAATCTCTCCTCTCAGAGCCCTGAGAACCTATGGAAGAGGATACAGTAAGACTATAAGAGCTAAAGAGGATGGAGGACACCAAGGCAACAAGGTCCTCTAAACCAACAGGATAAATGCATGTATGAACTCACAGAGACTGAGGCAACATGTAAAGGGGCTGCACAGGTCTGCACCAGATGGGGTTTGTCTTAGACTGGGTTTTTATTGCTGTGAAGAAACACCACAACTATGGCAACTTGTATAAATAAAAACATTAAATTAGGGCGGATCACTAAAGTTTCAGAGGTTCAGTCCATTATCACCATGACAGGGAGCATGGTTTCATGCAGGCAAACATGGTGCTGGAACTGAGAGAGCTACATTTTGCAGGCAACAGGAAGTTAACTGAATGTCAAACTGAGAGAAACTTGAGCAAAAGAGACCTCAGAGCTTTCCCCCACAGTGACACACTTCCTCCAACAAGGCCATACCCTAATAGTGCCATTCCCTTTGGGGACCATTTTCCTTCAAACCACCGCAAGGTTCTAGAGCTGAAAGAAGTGGATGCTTGCCCCCATCGCTAACCCATAAACTATCTCAAATTAAGAACCAGTTGCAAATGAAACTTAAGTTTTCTCCAAGAGAGTCTTACTGAGGAAACAAACTACTCTTAAATGTAGGAGGAATGCCCAGCAGCAGACAGCCAACAGAAAATGAACTCGAGGCATCAGGCATATTTGGAAGTTTCTTCTCTCATAACGTCATGTCAGGGATTTTTTTTATTTTTTTATTTTTATATTATTTTATTATATCACTATATTTGCATCTATTTCTCTTCTTACCCTACAGGTCCCTTGGGTATACATTATGACTTCAAATTTAGTGTTTTTTATAATATTACTGAGTAGATCTCTGCTTCTATGTAAGCAGAGGCCGCCGCTCATTCATTTCCTGGCTGCCCAGACCTGAAATAATTACACAGAAACTATATTAATTACAACACTGCTTGCCCAATAGCTTAGGCTTCTTATTAAGTAACCCTTATATCTTAAATTAACCCATTTCTATTAATCTGTGTATTGCCACGTGACTGTGACCTACCTAAGGTTCCATCTGGCCTCTGTCTCCTTCGGTGGCTACATGGTGTCTCCTTGACTCCGCCTATTCTCTCTCTATATATATCTCTCTTTCAGCCTGACTATATTCTGCCCTGCTATAGGCTGAAGCATCTTTTATTAAACGATGGTAGTAAAACATATTCACAGCATATAGAGGGGAATCCCACATTACTTCTATATATTTCTTGTGCTTTTCTTGAGCTCTTTTCCTTCTGTTTGTTTGTTTGTTTTGTCCTATTCCAAAGTGTTAGTTTCTGTTTTATCTTATGATATTATATTTTACTGTCTTATTATCCCTTGTATTTCTGTTTGTTTTCTAATGAGAGACAGAAAGATGGTGGATCCAGATGGAAGGGGAGATGGAGAAGAACTGAAAAAGTAGATGGAGGGAAAGCTGTAATCAGGATTTATTATATGAGGAAAAAAATCTTTTTCAATAAAAAGAAAAAATATTAAATATTACATATCTTTTTTTAAAAAAATAAACTTTGCTTCTCTGAGATCTGATCATTTACTCAACTCTCCTGCTTTGTGCCTGTTATTAGAAACTACAGGAAGGAGGCAGTTAGGAGATAATTAATTGTCATTCAGGTACACAGGAAGGAAAATATGTAACATTTAAACATTCTGAGCTGGAGTTTTACATGGTTTAGCTTAAATGTTCCACAGGTGTCCCTGAGGGAGATGTTCAAAAGGGCATGTCCCCACCTCAAAGCACCTTTTTCCATGGTCCTAGATTCAGTTTCCACAATTCTTAGCTTTTAAAGTTTGCGTTGTTTAGACAAGGCCTTACTGTATAATCTTAGCTGCTTTGCCTCTACCTCTGAGTGCTGGGGCTAAAGGGGGTTAAAGGCATGTACCCACTGCACCTAGCTTAATTAATATTTTCTTTTAAAAACAAGAGAATGCATTTAAAATATTTAGTATTTTGCTGGGCACAAGATGCACCTATTGCAAACTAGTCATGGGTGAGGAGTAAGAGAGAGGAGGAAAGAGGGATGGAGGGAAAGTTAAGGAAAGGGGGAGGAGTAGGGAGGAAAAGAGAGACGGAGGAAGGATAGAAGAGGGAATGGGAATACTTGGAGAAGAGAGAAGGAGCCAAAGAGGAGGCCAAGTTTGTTTCCTGTCACATATGCAGGGGTGTGCCAGTCTATATCATATCCATGGCCTAAGACCATGCTTGAGAAGTTAACCACACAACACCCAAGGACATGGAGTTTGCTCATAGAGGCTCACTGTAAGAGCATGCACTTCAACATCACAGGAACAATCTACTCCTGACAGTCACACAGACTCTCATGGCAAGCAGACAGAGATTGGGTTATTGTGGTTAAGGAATGGGTGTCACCAAATCAGAAGACCAGTCTATGGCCTTGATGGATCACATGCAACCTTGGAAATCCACATAGTCCATTACTTTTCTTAAACCTCAGTGTGCTTGTCTACAAATGAGCTAGCAACATGATTCTATTTATCTCACTGAAAGGTACAGAAACTGTGATGTACACCATGCTCTGATCCCCCTTGAAGGCCAAGGCTTCCATTCCCTCAGCTCTCAGGCATGAGGATTGTCAGTGGCTCTTTGCCAAGTTCCCCTCTGGGAACTGTGCCTTCCATATTTCAATGACTCATTCCTCAAAGTCTATTAGATTTATTTTACATGTATGAGTGTTCGTCTGCATATGTGTAGCACATGTGTGCCTGGTGTCCACAGAGGTCAGAAGAGGTTGTCAGATCTCCTAGAACTGAAGTGACAGACAGTTGTAACCTGCCATGTGGGTAAAGGAACCTGAGTCCAGGTCTTCTGCAAGAGCAGCCAATGCTGTCAGCTGCTGAGCCATCTCTTCATCCCCATTGACATCAGTTTAAAATAACTCCAGAGTGCAACCGTTTTCAAGTGACTCTTCTGTTCTCGTACAGACATCCAACACTCTGTTCGCATCACTGTAGCCTCTTTTACCTTTCTCGGACACACCAGGATGCTGTAGACTCAAAGTCTTTGCACCTGTAGTGGTTTCCCTTGTAAGATGCTCTTATTCCACCTAACTGTCTCCACTGCTTCCTTAAAATCTTTGCATGAATGAATCCTGACATCCTCCCTAGCTACTGCACTCAGCCTGTACCCTTTTCCTTCTTCATTCTTCTTCATTTTCTTCCTGAGGCCTTGTTACCATGATCTCAGTGTATATTTTCTTCAGGCTGTATCATTGCTTCTGAGCTGCAATGGATCAGTTGAAGGACTTTAGCACTTATGACTATGGAACATACTACAGGGATGAGCACATGAGAAGTGTCTGACTTATAGCCATAGATAACATCAATAAATCGATATTGCTGATGTATGTCACTAACAAACAATGCCTAAAATTTTACATGTGGAAATGTCCAACATCAACCAGATAATCTGACTTACATGGCTGTGAACCAAAACAAGTAAAGGCAAACACATGATATATTCACTCAAGGACTTAAAAATAATCTGCACTTTTAGTTTGGCAAAGACAGCAATGCATCCTGAGATCTGCTATCAGTATCTAGCTCCCTCATCTCATTTCTGTGACATGGAGCCAAGGAAGGACCTGCTTATACCATTGTAGCATCTTTTTGTCAGGGAAACTGAAATTAATAGTGAAGGGCTGCAGAATTCTGAGGCTAGAAGCTGTCACCCAGTCTGTGGGAGCATTCTTCTCTGTCATTTTTCCATCAGTAGGGCCCCTGAATACTTAATTACAACATTGTTTCCCAAGAGAGGTACTTAGCCTACTTGAAGGTCCTTCCCCAAAAGCTCTGTGCTGTGGAGATACATTATCTGTCTCCCGTAGTTCATCCTGGCTGCTCTTCTCCCTTCATTTAGATTCCAGATCTCCGAATTCACAGGAGATTCGTCACTCAGTTGACAAGGGGCTGAGCCGGGTCTGCTAGCAGAGCCATCTCTGACTTTAGCTGTTAGCCTACAATTTCGTGAGGTCCTTGCCGGTGATTTCCTTGCCATCCACGTTACTAGAGTTCACATACTTGGCAGCGACACGAAGGGGATGAATCTCCCGGCAACACCTGACAGGGAAACAAACACAAACCAGAAGCTCTCTGGTCTCCGTGGCGATCTGTGGCTTCAGCTCTGCCAAATCTGTTTTTGTTTTGTTAAGTTCGATTTGGTTTCATTTTGTTCTTTTCAGGCCGACTTTGAAAGAGACAGGGATGCTGAGACTGAGAAAGTCACACTCGCAACCTCGCAGACATTCTAAGGAAAGTAACTGGACCTTCCCCAGCTCCACTGAAGCTTTTGCGTAAACTCCTGGGATCAATCTCACTCTTGGCATGTGAGACAACTCTGATTCAGACCCTGTGAATGGATGGTCCCCTCTGATTGTCCTCGCAGATCATTTCTCACACCCCGAAAGAATGTCCTTGTTGTGGGACACTGTAGAAGAGCCTGGTGAATTGCATTATGAGAGTATCACGTACTTGGGAAGGAGTCAAAGTGACAACCCTAATACTTTGGAAGAGAAAAAGGCAGGGGAGAAGTGTGTCCAAGTCACCTTAAACACATTTAAACTGTAGTGGAATAATTGGTTGGTCTTGGGAAGCCTTTCAGAAGCTTACTAGAAATATAAAGGATGCGTACAAAACACAGACAACATAAGCCAAGGATTTTGTGGGGGTTCCTTTCCACCCTTTCAGAGGGCAACAAAAAAGTCCCATCATTCTAAACTTGGCGGCCCTGCAGTGGGAAAACAGCCCTGTCTCCCCTCCATCCTCTGGACATGCAGGTGGCTTGGGTGCTATTTATGTCTTGAATGACAAGAATGTGTTCTCTCTAGATAAGTAGAGAAACATCTATTTAAAAGGATGCTTCAAAAGAGCAGCTGTCTGGAAAGACGAAGCAATGCCAGGAGAGTTCAAATGCTGGTCCAAGTTCCAATATCCAAGGTAAATACCAACAGGTGACAGAAACCCTTGAATAAGGAGCCACAGGGCACTGGAGAGAGCCCCTGTAATACAATTTCACGTTTGCATTTCATCAAAAGATCACATGAGCAAGATATCATCTTTAAGGTTTGTTTATATTATTTGTGTCTGTCTTATTAGTCTCAAATTTGGAAATAAAGAAAGATCATTTGACTCTCCATTATTTCAAGTGTATTAGCTGGCATTCAAAGTCCTTAATAATCTTGAGAAACATACTTTCATGCCCCATCTATTGCCATTCCACTCAAAGTGGCTACAATTCCTTGAACTTGTGGACAATGTTGGATGTTTCCTTTCATTTCGTTGGCCAGAACACTACCAGGTCAGATTCTTTTCATTGCCCAAAGCAAAGCCAAGCGACCCTCCTTTGTGGAAATTTCCAGAGATCTCCCAAACCAGGATGTGTTCCTGTATATTGCATGATTTCCGGTGTAGTGTTATGGATTTGCCGTATTGGGAGTATCCACTCTGCACAGACTTCTCTCGACTTTACCGTGAAGTTTTCAGTAGGCTGATCTGTATCCTTTCATAGCCCTCTGACCACCTCAACAAACACTGGATGACTGGTTTGATGCAAGAGGAGAATCATAATTTTTCTTTCACTTTTTCACTTCCTGTTTCATAGAGGAGAAAAACCACAATGCAGACAGAATCAGTCTTGTCCTAAATAACATTAAAGCTGAAAACAACAGAATTACAACAAAGAGCTTTGTTAGATCCCTATTCGTGTGTAATGCTAGGGCCACTACAGAGTGTTTGCTACTGACAAGAATGGACAGGCGGTGAGAAGGGATCACAGATAATGATGTAAAGAACCTGTATGTCTACATCTGTGCATAGCCATTCTAGATGTTTCCTACAACATCTTTCCCCAAACATACATTATACACACATGCAACACAGTCAAGGTCATATGTCCGCACTTCTTGACTAATAGGAGGACATGATGTCATCAGGGCAGAGTCAAGGAGTCCCTTTGTAGAAGCCTACAGAAATGTGCCCATGCTGGTTCCTGGAATGGGGTGCGTGCATGGGTGTGCGTGTGTGTGCATGCGTGTGCATGCATGTGTGTGATTAAACGGGAATTTTTTAAAATCTACTTCCTGCTCTGTCTGCATTATTATACCCTTCAAAGTAAATGAGTGCGCAACTTGCAATCTTCAGTCAGGAGAAACTATATCATAGGGAAAAGGAATTTGCTGATGTTAATAATTTATCTAAATCCAATGAGCAAAAGAACCTCTGGGGATCCTAATAATATTATGTTTCTATTTCTCACAAATTTGGTTCAATTTAAGACCAGTTCAAGGACCAACACCTCCTGGGGTCTGATCTCTCTGCCTTCCAGGGCACCAGGCACCATCAGAACTGTTGACCAAGAGCCCTGACTTTAGACCGAGAAGCATTTCCTCATGCGTGACTTTCAGCAAGCTGCTGAAAGCAAACCAGTGTAATTTTATCATTATCACATCCACTGGCTCACTGATGCGTTTATAACGTGCCAGAACTTTCCGAAAGCCCATGGTCATAATTGCTGGGTCAATTCACAGGGCGGTCAAGAGTCTCCAAGAGTGCTATGAAGCAGGATTCTAACAGCACAAAGCAGAGACAGAATGCTGCAGCAATGCAGGTTTAAAGTACATGAGGCATCACCAAGGGCAACAGGCAAAGAATGACGTGAGAAACTGCTTGGCTTGGGTTAACTGCCACATGTATGCTACGATCATCATCATTAGTTATAAGTCATCATCATCAGGAGTTTCAGGACCATCATGCTGCTGCATCACATACACATGTGCACACACACACACGCACACACACACACGTATGCTCACCATGCATACACATGCACACACAAAAGGGTTTAGCCAATTTCTGTTCATTTCCTATATGGTTTTGAATAGGTGAATTCAGAAATAATTACACATGTATGTGCGCACACACACACATAAACTACGTGTCTTGGTCAGGGAATTAATGAAATGATAAAGGCAAGCGAAGTTAGAGTGATTTCCACACTGGGATGAAGGGACTCTTGCATGAGAAGTCTTTCTGCATGAAGCACTAGGAACTCAACCCACCTTCTCTGACTCTGACTTTCAGGTTTCCGCTCTTTCTGTCCTACACTCTGTATCTTGGTATCTCAGTCATTTCTGTCACTCCAGTTATGGATCATACCCTAACAGCTGAGATTCTGATTTATAATTCTAACTGCCTTTCAGCATGGTGCTAGATGCGGATGCTCTCTAGATCGCTACAATAATATATATCAAAAAGGTGACTGCATGGAGGCTGGAGGGTTGGCTCAGCAGTTAAGAACACTAACTGCTCTTGCCAGGGATCTGGATTCAATTCTCAGCACCCAGTCCAGTACCAGGAGATCCGATGCCCTCTTCTGTCCTCTGCAGGTATGGGGCATGCAAGTGGCCCACAGACACAAAGGCAGACAAAACAACCATAAAATAAAACACACACACATATACATATGTACATAATACACACAGGCACTCACACATATAACTGCAGTCAGCGAAAGTTTAGTTAGTTTTGATTTTTAGAAGGCAGGTCATGGGATTATGTCCAGCGATGAAAGATTCAGAGTGGCTTCAAAGGCTAACTGCTTCAGGGCACACATGGATCAAAATCTGATGTTTTGAAGGATTAATCAGAACACTACATGATTAAAATCAAGCACTTTAAAAATATTTTATCCTTTGTATTTATATACATGCAAGTATTCCTGTGTGAGTGTAAATGGATTACCTGTGTCAGGTGCCCCAGAGGACAGGATGCATCATATCCCATGGGACTGGTGTACAGGCAGTTGTGAGGAGTCCAGTGTGGGTGTTGAGAACCTAACCAAGATCTTCTGAAAGAGCAGTACATGCTTTAATCTCCAAGCCAACTATTTTGTCCCAAATCGTGCAACCTTTTCCCCTCCCTCCCTTCCTCCCTCCCTCCCTCCCTCCCTTCCTTCCATCCTTTGTTTCTTCCTTCCTCTCTCTCTCCCTCCCTCTTTCCCTCTCTTTTTTTTCTTCCTCTATTTCTTTTTTCTCTTTTTTCTTCCTTCATTTCTTTCTCTCTCTTTCTTTTTTCTTTCTCCTTCTTTCCTTCCTCCTTTTCTTTCCACCCCAATCACAATTTCCCCTTTCTCTTCTCCTCTCAGTTCCTCCTTTCCATCCACTCCTGCTCCATTTCTATTCAGAAAAGGGCAGGCCTCCCATGAATATCAACAAAAACATGCCATATCAAGTTGCAGTAAGACTAAGCCTCTCTCTTCATATTTAAGGCTGGACAAGGCAACCCAGTGTGAGGAATAGGGTTCCAAATGTTGGCAAAAGAGCCCCTGCTCCCACTGTAAGGAGTCCCACAAAAAGATCAAGCTACACCACTATAACAGATAGGTAGAAGGCCTAGGTCAGTCTCATGCAGGCTTCCTGCTGGTTGATTCAGGCTCTGTGAGCCCCTATGAACCCAGGGGGTCTGCATATGTTTCCATCAGTTGCTGAATGAAGCCTCTCTGATAATAATTGGGCTCGGCACCAATCTATGAATTTAATAGAATATCATTAGGCATTATTATGTTGACATTTTGTTTATTTGTTTGTTTATTCATCTATTTATTTAGCCAGTCATGTTTGGTTCTATCCTAGGTCTCTGGGCCATTCAACCTCTGGGTCCTGCAGCTCCAGGCAGTGCAGGGGTGGGCTCACTCTCCTGCAGCTCCAGGCAGTGCAGGGGTGGGCTCACTCTCCTGGCACGAGTCTCAGGCTGAACCAGGCATTTGTTGGTCACTCCCACAATCTCTGTGTCACCCTTACCCCAGCATATCCCATAGGCAGGACAGACTGTAGGTCAAAGGTTATTTGGCTGGGTTGGTACCCAATCCCTCCACTGGAAGTCTTGCTCTAATGCTAGAAGTCTTAGCTGGAATCATCCTTGTAGATTCCTGGGAGATTCCCTGGTACCAGATTTTTTTTTACCTGACCCCAAAATGCCTCTCCTTTCCAGTAGTCTCTTTCAGTATTCTCCCCCTTAACTCCCCAACCTGATTGTTCATGTTTCTATCTCCAGTCCCTCTCTGCCCACTCAAAGTATCTCTTCTATTTGCCCTTTCTTGACAGACCTGGGTGTTCCCTCATGAACCCTCCTTGTTACCTAGTATCCCCGGGTCTATGGATTGTAGCACGGTTATCCTTTACTTTACAGCTAATATATAGTTATGAGTGAGTACATATGATGTTTGTCTTTTGGGGTCTGGATTACCTCTCTCAGGATGATTTTTTTTTTCTAGTTCCATCCATTTGCCTTCAAATTTCCTGCTGTCCTTGTTTTTAACAGCTGAGTAATCCTCCATTGTGTAAATGTACCACATTTTCTGGACCCATTCCTTGGTTGAGGGATATACAAGTTATTTCCACTTTCTAGCTATTACAAATAAAGCTGCTGTAAGCGCAGTTGAGCAAGTATCCTTGTTTTATGATTGAGCATCCTTTGGGTACATGCCCAAGAGTGGTTTAGCCAGGTTTCGTGGTAAGTTGATTTCCAGTTTTCTGAGAAACTACCACACTGACTTTCAAAGTGGCTGTACAAGTTTGCACTCCCACCAGCAATGAAGGAGTGTTCCCCTTGCTCCACATCCTCTCCAACATGACCTGTCACCTGTGTTTTTGATCTTATCCATTCTGAAAGGTATAAAATAGAATCTTAGAATTGTTTTGATTTGCATTTCCCTGATGGCTAAGGATGTTGAGCATTTCTTTAAGTGTTTCTCCTCCATTTGAGATTCTTCTGTTGACAATTCTCTGTTTAGATCTGTATCCCATTTTTAATCAGATTGTTTGGTTTTATGCTGCCTAATTTCTTGAGTTCTTTACATATTTTGAAGATCAATCCTAGATTAGATATGGGGTTGGTGAAGATCTTTCTCTATTCTGTAAGCTGTACTTTTGTCCTATTGAGGGTGTCCTTTGTCTTCCAAAATTTTTTCAGTTTCATGAGGTCCAATTTACTAAATGTCGATCTTAATGTTTGCACTATTACTGTTCTGTTTAGGAAGTTGTCTCCTGTGCCAATACATTCAAGATTATTCCCCACTTTCTCCTATCAGGTTCAGTGTGCCTCCGCTAATGCGGAGGTCATTGCTCCTCTTGGACTTGAGTTTTGTTGGGGTGATAGAAATGGATGTATTTACATTCTTCTACATGTCTCTATCCAGTTATGCCAGCACCATTCATTGAAGATGCTTTTTTTCATTGTATAATATCAGCTTCTTTGAAGAAAATCAGGTGTCCATAGGTATGTAGATTTACATCTGGGTCTTCTATTCGATCCCATTGATCCACCAGTCTGCTTTTATGCCAGTACCATGTAGTTTTCACTACTATAGCTCTGTAGTAGAGCTTGAAATCTGGGATGGTGATACCTCTGAAAGTTCTTCTTTGTACAGGATTGTTTTACCTATTCTGGGTTTTTAATTTTTCCATATGAAGTTGAGTATTGTTCTTTCAAGGTTTAGAAAGAGTTGTGCTAGAATTTTGATGGAGATTGCATTGAATCTGTAGATTGCTTTTGGTAAGATTGACATTTTTACTATGCTAATCCTACCAATCCATGAGCATGGGAGATCTTTCCATCTTGTGATAGTGTCTCCAATTTCTTTCTTCAAAGACTTAAAATTCTTGTTATACAGGTCTTTCACTTGCTTGGTTAGAGTTATACCAATATATTTTATATTGTTAGTGGCTGTTGTGAAGGGAGTTATTTTCCTGATTTCTTTCTTACTCCCTTTATCATTTGCATATAGAAGGGCTACTGATCTTTTAAATTAATCTTGTATCCAGGCAGGCACTTCACTGACGGTGTTCATCAGCTGTAGAAATTTTATGGTAGAATTTTTGAGTCACTTATGTATATTATCATATCATCTGCAAGTAGCGATACTTTGACTTCTTTCTTTCTAATTTGTATCCCCTTGACCTTTAGTTGTCTAATTGCTCTAGCTAGAACTTCAGGTACTATAATGAACAGATATGGAGAGAGTGGACAGCCTTATCTTCTTCCTGATTTTAGTTGAATTGCTTTGGGTTTCTTTCCATTTAATTTGATGTTGTCTATAGACTTATTGTAAATTATCTTTATTATGTTTAGTTATGCCCCTTGGGTCCCTAATCTCTCCAAGACTTTTATCATGAAGGGTATTGGATTTTCTCTAAAGCGTTTTCAGGATCTAATGAGATGATCATGTGTTTTCTTTTTCTTTCAGTTTGTTTACATGGTGGATTAAATTGACAGTTTTTGTATATTGAACCATTCACATATCTCTTAGATGAAGTCTACTTGATCATGGTAGATGATCTTTTGGATGTGTTCTTGGATTCAGTTTGCAAGCATTTTATTGAATATTTTTGTGTCAGTGTTCATGTGGGATACTGGTCTGTAACTCTTTTTCTTTGTTGAGTCTTTATGTGGTTTGAGTATCAGAATGACTGTAGCCTCATAAAATAAAATTGACAATGCTTCTTCTGTTTCTATTTTGTGGAACAATTTGAGTATTGGTATTAGCTCTTCTCTGAAATTACAGTGGAATTCTGTACTTAAACTGTCTGGCCCTGGGCTTTTATTGGATTGGCAGACTTATAATGATTGTTTCTATTTCCTTGGGTGTTATAGGTCTATTTAAATTGTTTATCTTATCTCTACTGAACTTTTGTAAGTAGTATCTATCAAGAAATTTGTTCATTTCTTTGAGATTTTCCAATTTTGTAGAGTATAGGTTTTTCAAGTATGCCCTAATGAGTCTTGTGATTTCTTCAGTGTCTATTGTTATACTCCCTTTTTGTTTCTGATTTTCTTAATTTGAAAAGTCTCTCTCTGCCTTTTAGCTAGTTTGGATAAGGATTTGTCTATCTTGGTTCTCAAAGAACCAATCTTTGTTTCATTGATTCTCTATTTCTATTTTGTTGATTTCAACCCTCAGCCTGATTATTTCCTGCCCTCTACTTTTCTTGGACCCTTTTGGTTCTAGAACTTTCAGGTGTGCTGTTAAAGTGCTAGTATGAGATCTCTGCAATTTCCTTATGAAGACATGTAGTGCTGTGAACTTTCCTCTTAACATGACTTTCATTGAGTCCCATAAGTACAGGTATGTTGTGTATTCATTTTCAATGATATCTAGAAAGTCTTTAATTTCTTTCTTTATTTCTTCCTTGACACATAAGTCATTCAGTAGAGAGTTGTTCAGTTTCCATGAGTTTATAGCCTTTCTGTTATTTCTGTTACTGTTGAAATCCCACTTTAATCCGTGGTGGTCTGATATGATACAGGGAATTATTTTAATTTTCTTATATTTGTCGAGACTTTCTTTGTGAACTTTGGAGAATGTTCCATGAGGTGCTGAGAAGAAAGTGTATTCTTTTGTGTTTGGGTGACATGCTCTGTAGATACCTGACTGACCCATTTTGTTCATAACATCTGTTAGCTCCAGTATTTAGCTGTTTAGTTTTTGTCTGGATGATCTATCCATTGGTGAGAGTTAGGTTTTGAAATCTCCTACTATCAAGATGTAAGGGTCAATGTGTAACTTAAGCTTTAGTAGTGTTTCCTTTACAAATGTGGGTGCCCTTGTGTTTGGAGAATAGGTGTTGAGAATTGAGACATCTTGGTGAATTTTTCCTTTGATGAGTATGAAATGTCCTTTCCCATACCTTCTAATTAATTTTGGTTTGAAGTCTATTTTGTTAGATATTAGAATAGCTACACAAGTTTTTTTCTTGGGGCCATTTGCTTGGAAAATCTTTTTCCAATACTTTACTCTGAGTTAATACCTATCTTTGATGTTGTGGTACGTTTCTTGTATGCAGCAAAGGGATAGATCTGTTTTTGTGTCTGTTCTATTAGCCTGTGTGTTTTTATTGGGGAGTTAAGTCCATTGATATTGAGAGAGATCAGTGACCAATGATTTCTAATTTCTGTTATTTTGTTGTAGTTGACAGTGTGTGTGTGCATGTGTCTGTGTGTCTGTTTTTTCTTCTTTGGATTTCACTGGTGTGAAATGATTTATTGTCTGTATTTTTGTAGATGTAGTTAACCTCCTTGGGTTGGATTTGTGGGTAGATGTTATTTAAATTTGACTTTATCATGAAATATCTTCCTTTCTCCATTTATGGTGATTGAAAGTTTTGCTGAGTGTAGTAGTCTGGGCTGGCATCTGTGGTCTCTTAGAGTTTGCACCACATCTATCCAGGCCCGTCTGGCTTTCAGAGTCTCCATTGAGAAGTCAGGTGTAATTCTAATAGGTCTGCCTTTATATGTTATTTGGCCTTTTTTCTCTTTCAACCTTTAATATTCTTTCTTTGTTCTGTGTATTTAGTGTTTTTATTATTATGTAGTGAAGGGTCTTTATTTTCTGGTCCAATCTATTTGGTGTTCCAATTTTCTGGTACCTTTTTAGGCACGTACTTCTTTAGGTTAGAAAAATTTTTCTTCTATGAATTTGTTATAAATACTTTCTGAGCCTTTGAGCTGGGAACCTTCTCCTTCTATTCCTAATATTTTTAGGTTTGGTCTTTTCATAGTGTCCCAGATTTCTTGGAAGTTTTGTCTCAGCAGCTTTTTAGATTTAACATTTACTTTGACTGATGTATCAATTTTTTTCTATCATGTCTTCAGTGCCTGAGATTCTTTCTGCCATCTCTTGTATTCTGCTCGCGATGCTTGTATCTATAGTTCTTGTTCACTTACCTAGATTTTCCATTTCCAGAATTCCCTCTGCTTGTGTTTTCTTTATTGCTTCTGTTTCCATTTTCAGATCTTCAACAGTTTTATTTGTTTCCTTCAGTTGTTTATGTTTTTCTTGGTTTTCTTGAAATTCTTTAAGGAATTTGTTCAGTTTTTTAAGGACCACTATCATCTTCATAAAGTTGGTTTTTAAGGTTGTTTTCTTGTGCTTCAGCTATACTAGAATATTCTAGGCTTGAGGTAGAAAAATAGCCTGGCTCTGGTGGTGACATATTACCCTGGCTGTTGTTGTTTGTGCTCTTACACTTACATTTAGGCATTGGATTTGGAGGGATTACAGGTCTAGGTTTAGATTTCTGGATTTGACTTAATTGGATGGGTGTTTTCTTCTTTGGTTTTTACTTTCTTTCTGTTTTTCTGGCTGTCATGGCCTATTATTGAGTAGAGTATCTCTGCCTGAGTTGGGAGGTAGACTTCTGATGGCTTGCATGGCCTCTGATCTAGCAGGGGATTGCTGCCCAAGTTTGGGACTGGAGTTCTGGCTATGTGTGTGGCCTCTGATCTAGATGGGGGTCCTCTGTGGTTCAGTATGCAGGCCTGGTCCCTGGTGGGGTAGGAGGCTTCTGCCAGGGGTATGGACTGGGATATTGTGATGATGAGAAGAGAGGCAATTAGAGTTATGTTGAGTGAGCATGGGCAGGGTGGGGGGCAGTCTTACCTGGGGTTCAGGATGCTGGCCTGGCCTCTGGTGGAGTAGGATGCTTCTGCTGGGTGTTGGGTGAGGATATGGTGAGAAAGAGAAGAGGGTCCTTGGGGTTATGCTGGGCAGGCTCAGGCAAGGCTGGGTGGGATGTGGTAGTAGCTTGCCTGGTTTTCAAGGAGGTGGGCTGGCCTGGGGCTCAGAATGCTGACCTGGCCTTTGGTGGAGTAGGAGGCCTCCACCAGAGATATGGGCTGGTATAAGGTGACCTCCAAATCATGCATTTTAAAATAACATCAATTATGTAATTTTTTGACACCTTGGAGAGGATGGTGCTATCTCAGAGTAACTGATTACTAAAAGAAAACTGTATCTGTTTCTACTGAGAACCCAAGAAAACATGTGAAGGATTCTTCCATTCTGAAGTGTGAAACTATTTATAAAGGTGCTTATTAGGGCTAAAGGGGGAGTTTGAGATTGTAAAGAAAAATCTCACTGGGAAAGGTTAATGTACGTTGCAGCGTTTTTCTTCTCTCCAACAAAGAGAAATCGCTGGAGGGTCCATCCCCACCCTCTGTCTCTCTCTGAACTACAGAGGAGGGTTCAAGATCTCTGTCTATGCTGTGGGACAGCATAAATCTACTGGAAGATACAAATGGAGATGAATTGAATTAACAGAGTCTGTCATGCCACACCAACATTTCCCACGTCCCCAACAGATGAGACTCTTAATACATCAGGGATATGCAAGAAAATCAAATAACCAATACTCAAGAAAGACTTAAACAACAGCAGCAGGAACTAGACTGATCAGACACTAGCCTAATATTGTCTGTGTTCATCTTCAAGTAAATACATGGAGAGTAAATTTCCTGTGTAACTATATCTTTAAAAAGAATCAAATGGTAAGGCTGGTAGGTTGGCTCAACAGGTAAAAGTGTGTGCTGTTAAACCTAATGACCTGAGTTCAGTCCCATGATTCTGCATGGTAGGAAAGAACAGACTTCTCTAAGTTGTCCTTTGACTTCCATATATATGCCATTACACATGCACATCCACACATAAACACACATACATGTAAATAAATTAAAATAATCAAATGAGGTTTATAGAAATTAAAAATAAGGTACCTAAATTGATAACTTGGCTAATGAGTTAAATAACAGACTAAACATGTTTCAAGAAAGAACTAATGAAGTAGAAATGGATCAATAGAAAATATTCAATCATAAAGAGATATAAGGAATTTGCAAAATCATAAAAATACCCACAAGCAGTATATGACACTTCTTTAAAAATGTGACCATTCCAGAAGAAGAAAGAAGTAATGTGTCATAAGTGGCATGTGACAACAAACCAACCAGAGACCTTGAAAAACCAACAAAAGATACAAGACCACATAGACATAAGGATTCTGAAGTCTACCAAGGTCAAAAAGTGTGTGCACCAAGAAAACCACACTGGGCCTATCCAGTCAAGCTTGACAATACAAGTAGCTTGGGAAAACTTGAGTCAGTGAGCAAAGGCTCCTTCCCATCACAGGGTGCTAAGAGACTGGCTGCCTTTTCCACAGAAACTAGGACCAGAGAGCTAGAGGTAAAATTTTAAAGCCCCAGGGGAGAGGGTAGTGCCAATTCTAAACCCTATACCTGGAGAAAATAGATTTCAAAGTGAAAGAAGAAAAATATATTGTTTCTTTCATTTTCTCTGTAACGATCTCTGGCAAATAGAAAATCTAAACATAAATAAAAAGTAAAAGAGAAAGAAAGCCAATTTCTAAAAATAAAATTAACAGATTATTTTTATAAGATTAATGCTGGCCACCTTTCTCTTCCACATAACACAGAAGTTACTAATATGTAGGGGAAATGACCAGATATATTACGTTGAATTGTGAACCTTGTACATAAAAAACAAAAAACTAAGCTAGTGAAAATAAGCAGATGAGATGGCACATAGTTATAGTCTCTCTACTTGCAAAGCTGAGGCAGGATGGTTTTGAACTTGGCAATAACCTGGGCTATTCAGGGAGACACTGTCCTTAACAAACAAATAAGATGTCAAAAATCCAAGCCCCAGGCTAGAAGGTATTTGTAATCATGTATTTAACAGAAGCTATATAACACTTATAAAACAGTAAGAGAAGAGCCAGCATTTTAAAACATTTCTCAATTGTTTCGTAAAATATAATATTCAAATAGCCACGCATGGAGTATTGAGGCAGTGTGAACTGAGGGTATCTTCAGCCACGCCAGGCAGGTGCACACAGCCAAGGACATGCTCGCAGGTTGAGTCCAAAGCATCCAGACCTTGGTGGAATCCATTGAGTTACACTTTCTCCAAACTCTGACTGCCCCCACACCTTCCCAACTCTGGCAGCTTGGTGATGAAATTAACTTTTGTTCCTCGTTTCAGAGGATTGTGTATCAAAGGGAGATGAAAGACCTGAAGAGGGTTGGGGTTCTTTTTTCTTTTTCTTTCCTTCTTTGTTTGTTTGTTTCTTTCTTTCTTTTTGGAAATTAAATAAAATTGAGCCTGGCAAGGAAGACACAGAGCAAACAATGATGAGCTGCTCATTACTATTGTCATAGACAGGCTATTTTCTACCCTTTTATCTGAACAACTTCTATAAGAAAGCACACCACTGCTGTTTGAAATCATTTGGGATAGAAATAGTCCTCTAGTCAACATCATTTTTGTGCACAACTATAAGCCCACGATGGGTGCACTTTGTCCCTTTTATTAACATATCCTTGGATCAAAAATAACTTTTAAATGAATAACATCAGAAACAAACATACACCAAGGGCCTGTGATGGTCAGGATGGATGGGGGGGGTACCTGCTGTCTTTCTACCCCCTCATGCTTTAGAACGTTCCTTATCCTTGCCTGATAAACTCACTGAGAGATTTCATTTTATTTCTTTAATCTGCTGTCCACACTAGAATTTTCTTCATGGTTGCTAAGAAAATGTGTTCCTCTTATTTTGCTCTGATGATGGTACACACAAGGTAGACAGATGGCGGAAGGAGGCAGTGTCAGGCAGTGACTGCGGAGGCCAGCCAAGGTGTCACTCTGCAGGAAAGCAGGAGCTGTGTCTGAAAGGATGAGATGTTTCAAGCACAGAGACAGCAGAGAGAAGGGGGGCAACATCCACCCCCTAGGGATGGAATTAGTACAGAGGCTGCCTCTGAGGGAGGGCAGAAGAGCAGGCTCACAAGGAAGGGAATAGCAATGGTCGATCAGTGGAAGGCTAACACACCATGTTGAGGTGTTTGTTGTTCTTGATGTAGGGATGAGAGCAATAGGGAACAATGGAAAGATTTGAGCTGTGATTTGATGTGGTTCTTCCCCTGGCTAGCTTATTACAAAGGTCCCTCTGATACCACATGGAACTTAGCAAAGCTGATCTCCAAGATAAATGAGACAGATTGTGTGGGGGGTAAAAATGACTTGCAAATAATTAGTGATAGTGGAGCTATTAAGAAATTACACATTCCAGAAGGAGGAACTGGAATGAGCCAGTTGATGTGGTATCGCCTGTGAACTGGAGCAGAGGCAGCAGCAAGATTCCAGGTGTCTGCAGCTGGGTACAAGGTAAAGACAACATAAAAAGCAAGAACTTATGCAAACAGGATTGTCTTAGCTTATAAACTTAACAACTTTAGCACTGGGTATACTGAGAAAACACACATGTGACTTTCCGAATTTCTTAATTTCCAGTTTGGCAAATGTTTAATTGTTATTAACAAAGTCACCACAGAAGCCTCCACGGCAGGAGGATCGCCCAGCAGCAGAGACTGCTGCCGCCACATGGAGTCACACAAGGAAGTGCAGGATTGTGGGATAAAGAACCAAATGCTGGGCTGAACATTACAGCACAGTGATGGGATGGCTGCTTATGGCAGCTGTGAGGCCCCAGGTTCAATTCTCAGCACTAAAAATTGACAAAAACAAGATTACACATCGGGGTTTATCAGAGGGGAATCATCTCTGGATGCATGGGCAAGGAAGTTCCCTGGGGCAACTATTCACAGGAACAAAAAAATGATAAGTTTGAAAATAAGACAGAAAATGATGTCACATCTCTAAGGTAGAATATTATGCTGCCAGTAGAATGGTGTGTAGCCCTGCTTATAGCATGGAAAAATGTCACCATCTGGGGACACAGAAGGTTGCACACCCACATATGTCCATCCCAAATCCTCTCATACCAGCCTCCCCACTGTTACTCTCTCCAAGTATCAATGCCATGCAGAAACCTTCCCTGAATGCAATATATACTTAATTTCTGAAATTACAACCATCTCACCCAGCTGATTTCCTTAAAACCCATGAAGCTTTTAATCACCACAAATATCTCTTAGAGCGAAATCCCATATGAATGGTGGAGAGTATTTGTATGAGATAAGACAACAAACATTCATGAATATACCTGGCTCAAAGTAAGGAGTAGCTGCCCATCACAATTAATATTCCTTGTCTTTCTCTAATACTGTCCTAGTTCACTTTTTGTGATCATGAGAAACACTGTGACCAAAACAGCTTAGAGAGGAAAGAGTTTATTTGGTTCACATGTCCTGATCACAGTCCATCACTGAAGTGGATGCCAAGGAGGGATGCTGCTAACTGGCTTGCTCCCCATGGCTTTCTCAGCCTTCTTTCTTATGCAATCAGGGAGAATCTGCCCATGGGTGGTACCACCCACAATAAGCTGGGTCCTTCCACACCATTATTAATTAACAAAATGCCCTAAAGGCTTGCCTACAGTCAATCTGATAGAGGCATTTTCTTTCTTAATTGAAGTGCCTTCTTCCCAGAGAACCATGGGTTGTGTCTATTTGACAAAACATTAACCAGTACAGCAATGCAACTCTCTGCCACAGATTTGTTATTGTTTCTAAAATTGCTTTGAGAACTTCCAAAACTATCTCACAAGGAGTAAGTCGATATTTTTGGTTGAAAATGATGAACCCACAGCAACATTCAGAGAAACAGATTCTTAACATAATTAGGAAACAAATTACCCCATCTCATTCTGTAATGAATATTACTTATCAAAAATGCACACACATACACACCCAAGAGCATAGCAGTGGTTTTCATACACACACGATAAAGTCAATTCCTTGTTCAATATTTATGTTGTTAATAAGTTATCATTCCTTCCCAAATTTATTTCATGAATTCACTTTTCATTGCCTTTCACCCACTTTTTCTGAGGTCTTCCATAAAGGCTAAAGTGCATGTCAGAGTTTTGAATAACACAGACACATCCTTTTTCTTGCATTTTCCCCTTTCATTTCCTTTGTAACTCTCATATTTTTATGTATCTCCTCTATTGTGGAGAGATGAATGCCTAATTGTTCTCCCATAAGTGAAATGACACCTTAATGAGAGGATGCTAAATATAAAATATGCATGAGGCAAGGTTCTTTCCCTGGAATCTGGAGAGTTAGAAAGTGCAGGCCCTGTCTGCGCAGAGGGAACTCGAATTCTAGCATCAGGAGAGAATCTTTGTCCCACTCCACTGAAGTCTACAAGGAGCCATTCTGCTTTTTGTTGCTGTGACAAACCCCACAACCAAACCCAGGAAGGGGAAGGGGTGGCTTTCTTTGCCTGATTCCCTCATTGAGGGAAGCCAAGGCAGGAACTCGGGGCAGAAACCTGGAGCCAAGAACTTGAACAGAGACTGTGGAGTGTTCACAGTAGGCTGGGCCCTCTTGCATAAATAAAGAGTCAAGAAAGTGCCTCATAGATCTGCCCACATTCCAATCCATTGCAATGAAGACAGTTCCCATATAAGGCTCACTCTTCCCAGTGACTCTAGTTTGTATCAAGTTGAAAACTGAAACTGACCATGACACCTGGTCGTAGGATGACCACATCATTAGGGCTACAGTAAAAAATGCCTTGTTCATTGTGTCGTATTTCTGAAACGTTGTGATGATGGGTGTGGTTGGCTCGCTTGATAACATGAATTTAAGGTAGAATTGATAAGCAAACGCGTGTCTGAAAAAAATTAAATTTGAAGATAATTTTGTCATTATAGTAGGACATAAATATTTCTCTTGCCTTTCAGAAATGAACAGCTGAAACGGCAATGTGGTACCTTTGGTAGCTCTGTTTGCATTAAAGCCTTGCCCACAGCACCAATTCCTTCATGCTGGTGAGAGCTGTGCTTCAGTTTGTCAAGATCTTAGGCAACATGCATTGGACAGTATGATGCCTTAAAGGAAGAACGAGTTTCTTTTCTCCACCCTAGATGGGAACCAGAAATGTGAGTGTTGTACACCACGGAGCACTCACCATCCTACTTCAGGATACCTGGGTTCGTCGGCTTTGTGAAATAGAGCCACTGTGCGACAAGGTCTCTATGGTGGGGCAGATACTGAGATCAGCTTCAGAAGGGTGAGGTGCATTTAGCATGGCCATCAGACGGTTCTATCCAGTCACTGGGTCGGCTGGGAATGCCAGTGGAGTGTCAGAGACAGACTTACTAGGAATCAGGTTATGACCCACTCAGTAATTTATAAGCTTTGTGGAGACCCGATTCCCCAGCTTTTCCCCCATACAAAACTATTCCATGACATTAAAGTCATATTCAAAATCAATTAAAATATTTTTATGGTTACAAAATATTATTTCCTTTACAGAGAAAAATGAGTTGTTTTCCTTATATTTTCTCTTCTCATCAAGTCTCTACTCCTGACCCTCATTCACACCCCTTGGCTCTATGATTGTAATGACACGTGGATGAGGTACATGTGAAAATTTTTGTGAACAAGCCCTCTCATCTTCATTATCTCATGTGATCTGCAATCAACCCGGGGAGGTTGGAGCAGAAAAGTTTAATGACTTAATTATGAGTTGACTGAAAACTCAGACGTTCTGAAGCCTTTTAGAATTTTACCCCCTTCTGTGTGCTGTGCCGTGATATTACTATCCCCAGTGTTCCAGGGATATTAGTAAACTAGGTAAAATATGTATCTTTTATTTTTAAATGCTTCATTCTTTCCCTTTTTAACAAAATGGAAGTGTAAAGACTCCCCTGGCCATTTCCTCTCCAGTTGAGTCACGCTGAATGGCCATCATGCGTGGTTACTGGGCACCAGCAATGTGTACCCTGTCCTGCCTTAATAAAGAACAGTACAAATTAATTAGCTGCCCATAATAAATTTCTCTCTCATAAAGCAATGAATATTTATTGTATTTGACAATGACTTTGGTTCAGGAATTTGAGAGCAGCATAGCTTGACAGTTGGGCTTGGAGTAATTGTTCAGAACTATAGTCTAAAATTAGCCGAAACTGCACTTAACTAAAGACTGGATCCAGTCACCAGAACTGTAACTCTGAGATGGCCCACTCACATGACCACTGAAGGGGCCTCAGAGTCAGCAGAGAGCACACCCAGACACCAAACTCTCTGCACCCTAAGGGACAAGTTAGGGGTTGGGGTGAGAGGGCTGCCTTTGGATCAGACAACGACAACAGCATGTGTTTTTTGCAGCAGTGGTTTTTAAAGAGGAAAAGGGATGTCTGTGCTAGGGTGAGTTGGTGAGTCTTGATTGGACAGGTTAGCCAGTGTAGCCAAATAACAAACTTCAGTGGCTTCTAGTTAGGCATAAGGAAGTACCCAACTAAGGGAATAGACCTTGGAGGCTAGCTTTTGGAATGTATGGTAGTTTAAAAGAAAATGGTCCACAAACGGAGTGGTACTATTAGGAGATGTGGCCTTGTCGAAGAAAGTATGTCACTGTGGAGGTGGGTTTTAAGGTCACATATATGCTCAAGATACCACGCATAGAAGTTTAAGTGATCCCTTGGTCCCACCCCACCCCAACACCATTGCCTTAGAGCCTTATTCTGCCAGTTGCACTGTTCTGTTGATCAATTCAGCCAGCCTATATTTGACATGAGCTAAAATCACATGTGTGAAAAACCTATAGACCATCTGGGTTTCTTGTGGGATTGCTATGGGAAGGTGCTGCTGAGGGGTGGCCTTGGCAATCTCAGACACCCAGCAAACCAGCAGAGGACAGATATCATATTGTACACAGGCTATACTTTCAGTGTCACCCAATGACATGAGGTGA
>PVIU01018775.1:0-38053 GCA_004026605.1 Ondatra zibethicus
GAGTCATAGCAGGTGACAACTAGTGTTCAGATGCCAACCCATCAGAGGAGTAACTCTGATGGAGGCTAATCCTGTCTTGGCAAAGTCTGCAGGACCATTGACTCTGAAAACTGTTGCTCACTTTTGCTAAAGCATCTTGTTGTCTCCCCAATACCTACACTGTAGTGTGTAATCTCATGTGATGTGTATATGTAATTTCGTCATCTCAATCTTATGGGTACATATATCTGTGGGTAGTCAGGAAGATGAATTTTCATTTGATTGTATAATTTTGACATATAGAATATATATTAGGACATGCTTCATAATTAGATCTATTTGTCCCATTAGGACTGTAGATACTTAAAAGCTTGCTTTGTTCCTTTTTACTCAGACTAACTAACATCAAAAAAATAACAATCTTAGATTAAGACAAACTGTCCACAATTAGATCACTTTCACATTAGAGCAAGTTCAAACTAGACTAAAGGCTTTTTTTGTAAATAGATCATAAGTATAAAACTGTACAACTCTGCACAAGGTCAGAGACCCAGATGTTCAAACAAGGTTGCTACATAAAGTACCCTAAGAAAAGCATGCCAATTTTTTGTTTGCCAGTCTGTTAAAAAAAAAAGACTATGTCTCATAGCTTATCTCACTGGGCTCTGTACCCTCAGCCTCTGGCATGGTCTTAGTACTGTAACCTTGGAACTTTGTGTTGCCATAGCAATACCTTGGGATTGCTATCCTTGCTCTAGGAATGTGCTTCTGACCAATGAGAAATGACTCCTATATTTTCTTTATTGTTTCAAGGCTCCTGGTTAAAAGAGAATTTTGAGACTTGAGAAAGAAGCTAGGAGGAATTAGAAGTAGGATAGTAGAGTTAGAATAGAAGCAGAACAAGAAACCAGCAGGAAGAAGTACAGAGTGAGAGATTCATTTCTCACTCTCAGACCCTTTAGCCTTCCACTGCCTATAGACTTCTATCTGAACCCTGAGAGATATTGAGACTGGCCCTCAAAAAGCTCTCATTAGTTAACGTTAATGAAATTTAACTAATAAGAATAGTTAAATTTTAATAGGCCTTTAATCCCAGCACTCGGGAGGCAGAGGCAGATGGATCTCTGTGAGTTTGAGGCCAGCCTGGTCTACAAGAGCTAGTTCCAGGACAGGCTCTAAAGCTACAGAGAAACCCTGTCTTGAAAAACCAAAAAAAAAAAAAAAAAAAAAAAAAAAAAAAAAAAAAAAAAAAAAAAAAAAAAAAAAAACAAAACAAAACAAAATATTATTATCCAGATATAGTTGGCTCACACTTGTTACCCAGGAATCTAGAAATAGAAGGAGTTTAGGCAGGAGTATTACTGTAAATTTAACAGCCTGGGTTACATAGTAGGTTCCAAGATAGCCTGAGTTTCAAGATGGACAGGGAAAGATCCTGTTTTAAAACAAGTAGGTAAATAAATAAATAAATAGAAGTTATTTGTGGTAGTTTGAATGTAATTGGCCCCCAGGAGCTCATAGATGGTACCATTAGGAGGTGTGGCTTTGTTGAAATAGGTATGGCCTTGTTGGAGGAAGTTTGTCACTGTGGAGACAGTCTTTGCAGTCCCTTATATGTTCAAACTATGCCCAGTGTGTCAGTTTACTTCCTGTTGCCTGTGGATCAAGTTGTAGAACTCTCAGCTCCTTTTCTAGTACCTTGTCTGCCTGCACACTGCCATGTCCCACCAATGGTAATGGACTAACTGTAAGTCACCCAATTAAATGTTTTCCTTTATAAAAGTTGCTGTGATCACAATGTCTCTTCACAGCAATAGAAACTCTGACTAAGATATTACTGTACTCTTAGCCATTCAGTTTCCACTTGGATTTTCTATGTTCCTTCAGGGGATATGGATTGTAATTGGATTTCATTTTCCTTCTCCCCAGATCTGTCATCTTCTTCCTCTATCATCTCATTTTCTGGAATTTGACAGTTCCTAACCCTATACCCTAACCTCTACCCTAATATGATGGATTGACAAATAATTTTTAAATGTTTAGCCAAGTTCCTATGTAATCAAATTTCCTCTGGAAACCCTTCCCCCTTAAGGAACCCCTAGTTTTGTGGGGTTGAAGGATATATAAACCCCACCTTCTCCTGTGTTTCATGCTGTTTTCTCAAACTCCACTTTAAGGAGAATGACCTGTCTGACAGAAAATAAAGCTTGCATAATATGACCAACAAATGTGAGTCATGGCCTTTTCTCTTGTTCAGTGGGATTATCAATTTCTGTACTCACAAATCATCAGTCTTTCCTTTGGCAGTATCTAATGTGATGCTAATCAGATGCAATGCACTTTGTAGCTCAGATATTGTAGTTTCTATCTCTGTAAAATTTTTTACCTGCTTATGTTTTCACTTAATATATTAATTTGTTTTAAGAGTCATTGGCACAAGGAAATTAATAATTATTATATTGATGGCTTTGTCTATAATTCTATATCTGTCTGGATTGGCTTCATTACATTGATTTCTCTCTCATCATGGGTTACTTCTTTCTTCCTGTATTCAAGCAAGCTTTAATTGGATGCCAAACATTGTGGATTTGGTGGTGGTAGATACTAAATACATCTTATACACTTATGAAAAATTTTGAACTTGGTAGGGGGACAGAACTGAAGTATTTACAAACAGTTTGAGCCTTTTGAGCTTTGAAGTATGCTTGTTAGGTGGGAACCGAAGAATTTAGCCTTCATTTTACCCTAGCACTGAAACAAAGTCTCCTAAGAGCTCCAGCTAGAGATTTCCCTGTGCCAATTTTTCACAGAGGTTGTTCATACTCAACCAAGTTCTCAGGAGCTAAAGATCTCTGGCCCATAATCCTGCCTCCTTCACTACTCCACCCAGGGAATTCAAGCTACCTTCTTCTACACCCCAGGATGTCTCCTCACTACAGAGAGGCAACCAGGTCCCTCCCATTTTAAAACCAGAAACTCACCAGGAGGTGGTGTGCCTCGACCTTAGGAGCCATGACATTTGTTTTTCTGCCTTGGGGACACTGGTCCCCAGAGCCTTATGGTCTATATTCTAAAAACTGGTGTTTTGTCATTTTGCTCAACTGGCATTTTAGGAAAGACACAATTCAGTCTTACTGCTCAGTCAGGGGCTGCCTGGAAGTTCTCTGGCTCTATCCATTCTCCCTAAACTCTTAAAAATATCTTCATTTGCACAATATAGTACAAAACCAGTTTATTTATGGATAGTAGCTAACAACACTGAAAAATGATTTGATGTGAATGTATGTGCTTTTTCTAACATTTCCCCTAGCATTTAAACAAAAGCCTTTTTGAAGCAAGATCTTTCGATTAAACAAAGAAAGGCACATCCTTCCTCTGGGAGTACGTGTATTTGTGGAGAGATGGGTGTTGGCTCTTCAGCTCTTACTCCAACACTTAGGAAGTAGAGACATGCTATCTTTGAGGTCACTATGTTGTAAGCAACAGAGAGCACAATAGACTTCAACCATAAAGGAAACTTGCTGTCTCATGTAACTGAGCAGTCCCTGGGCAGGGGTGGAGGGGGCCCAGGTGCTCTCCTCCTCCTTTCCTTCCCTTCTCCTAATCCATTTCTTTCTCAATACCAGCCTCAGGCAAGTGCTGCATGCCTTTCTGATTCTGAGAAAGCTAAGTAGCCACAGGGCTATATTCTTCACCATTGTGATCCAGTAAGGGACCCAAAAGGTTACCTTAGGAATTTTCTACAGAAGAAGCTAGTGTCACTAGAAGCCCCAGGAAATGCTTCTTGTCTCCTTGTGATCAGTTATGTTGAGTTCTTTAAAGGTTGATGTTGACTGTCACCTTGATTGCATCTGGAATCAATGCAGATACAGGTATCTGAGCAGGCCTGGGAGGGTGTTCCCAAGAGGAATCAGCTGAGTGTGGAAGTCCCTGCAGCAGGTTGGGCAGCACCTTCCCGTGAAAGCAGATACAGAGCTCTGAATGAAAAACCATGCTACCTGCTGCCTTTGCTTCCTATGTGAGAGTGAGCATGTGTGTGTTCATATCTGCATTTTGGATATATTTTTTAGTATGTGTGTGCACAGGTACATGCAACATAAGAGGTTGACATCAGGTGTCTTTTTCAATCATTTGAATAATACAAGTTTTATCTGAAACCAATCATCAGAGCCAGGGTCTAGAATATGACCACTGGCTTGAAATTGAGAAAGGAGATGCCTATTCCAACCTTGAGAACTGAGTGACTCCACAGCGGGGAACCAGAGTTCATTGGTGGCTGAAGAGGCAGACAGGAAAAGGGATGAGGGGATAACCAACAAGCATCCCTTGGGACGGCTTAAGAAGAATCCCGAGTATGTTGCTGATAAGCCTGGCTGTTTATTCTGTACTGAGAAAGTCAAGGTGAGGAAATATACAGCTGAGGAACAGGTTGGATTAAGGGAGAGCTTTCTGAGGACAGAAAGAGATTGTCTGCAAAGAAGATGGTAAAAAGAGATCCAGAAACCAGAGAACTTGAAAAGAGCGATCCCAAAGAAAACAGCAGAAAGGGAGGTGCATCCTCCAGAAAGCTGAGTGGATAAACACGCTTACTGCTTCATCCAGGGATCAGGGACTAGAAACCAGCACCCACATCAGGTGGTTCATAAATGCCTGTAACTCCAGCTCGAAGGGATCTGATGCCCCTTATTGCAGCTATGAAGATGTGAATGCACACATGAGAGAGAAAGAAAGTGGGGGGGAGAATAACTTTCCAAGACTTTTTCATTTATTTGTTTTATATTGTGTATATGTATGTTTATGCACCATGAGCGTGCCTTGTGTCTGAAGAAGTCAGAAGAGAACATTGGGTCCTCTGGAAACAGAGTCGCAGATGGTTGTGTGCCACCATGTTGGTGCTGGGAATCGAACTCAGGTCATCTGGAAGGGCAAGCCAGTACTCTTAATCACAGAGCCATCTCTCCAGCCCCAAGTAAAATTTTTAGGATAAAGATAAATGTTTCCTAGAGAAAGGACAGAGACACTGGACTTGAGGAATCGATTATTTTCAGGTTGAGCACAAAACCTCTGTCTCATGCATGCTTAGTTTGCTTAGTTTGCAGCAGTTGCTCACATTCTGTCTGGGATTGGAGGGTTTGTGTGGTGCTTCGAATAAGAACGGCTCCCACAGGCTTATATGTTTGAATGCTTAGCAGTAGGTGGAACTGTTTGAGAAGGATTTGGGGGTGTGGCTTTGATGAAGGAGGTGTGGCCTTCTTAGAGTGGGTATGGCCTTGTTGAAGTGGGTATGGCCTTGTTGGAGAGGATGTGGAACCTTGTTGGAGTGGGTGTGGCCTTGTTGGAGTGGGTGTGACCTTGTTGGAGTGGGTGTGACCTTCTTGGAGGGGATGCACCACTAGGGACAGGCTTTGGTGTTTCAAAGGACTATCACCACTTTAAGCTAGCTTTCTCTGCCTCATGGGTATTATCTCAAGATGTGAGCTCACTGCTACTGCTCCATAGCCATACCTTCCTGCCTCCTGCCATATTCCCTGCCATGATGAGCATGGACTCTAATCCCCCCAAAACCGTAAGCACCAAATAAACTCTTTTATTAGTTGCTCTAGTCATTGTGTCTTCTCAGGCACTGAGAAGGTAGCTGAGACAGCTCATAAATGACGAATACGGGAGGACGGTCCCTCTACAGAGCTAAACTAGGACTAACCACCCATAATTTGATCCTCACACTATACCAAATCTTGACCTAAATTCTAGAAACTTCAAAGCAGCCCACAGAAAAGCCACAAGAAGGCTCCACCAAAAGACCACATCTTGCTTAAACCATCCTGCCTCCATCTTCCTGATTTTCTGTGATCATGATTCCTCTCCTGAATTCAACCACACAATCTGAACTGCAATCTACACAGAAAGCCGTCAGAAGCTCAAGTAAAAAATAAATTCAGGCCGGGCACTTAATCCCAGTACTTGGGAGGCAGAGGCAGGTGGATCTCTGTGAGTTCGAGGCCAGCCTGGTCTACAAGAGCTAGTTTCAGGACAGGCACCAAAGCTACAGAGAAACCTTGTCTCAAAAAAACAAAACAAACAAACAAAAAAATAAATAAATTCAGCTCTGAGAGAAAGTGAAGGGGAAAATGGATCTGGCATCATGATCCATGAAAGGCTTTTCTTTTGTAAAACACCAAAGTCATTCTCAAGCTGGGGATGTTCTCACATTGCTTGAGGATGTAAGAAGGAAAATAAGAATCATAATACAACCACAGCGCACAACACAGCAAGAACCACCCAAGGAGGAAGGAAAGCACTGCTCTCACCAGAAGGATCACACACCTGGATCACAGTCCAGGAGATGGCCGTAAAGCTCCAGGAGATGACCCAACCTGCCGCGAGTCTTTAAACAGGAAAACCATCCAGTCCCTTCTCACGGTGTTTTCCAGTTACCTGAGACACTTGAAGGGGAACACCCACTGTGCGTCAGTGAGAATAGCTAAGAAGGGAAATTCCAGATTTAGACGCCCAGAGTGAAACCATTGTCCACTGCTTGCTACCTGTGGGACTGTGGATGAACCACTGTCCCTCCTTTGGCCCCATTCTCCTCATGTAAAATATGGATGGCATGATGAGGCCATTGCTCAAAGACCTACCCAAGATTGAACCTATCAACATATCCTCTTGAGTAGAGGAGAGGGGCTTATAAGGCCACACCCCTTCCTGAGGAGTTAATGGTTGCTGATATTTTTCTCTCGGCTCAGTGGCTGCACATGGATCTACTGATATTTTAATTATCCTCTGCAGCCCCACAGTCCCACCATTAACACCCAGGCCATGGCCTGGAAGGCCTTCTGATCCTGCGGCCCTGGCTCTGCCACAACCACAATATATAGGTTTAAACTACGTCTCTGTTGTTCTATTAACCAACAGAGACTCAAAAGTCAGATGTGGGGGTGAAAACCTACTAGATCAGAGAAGCCAAGAAGCAACCAGCTGACCTTGCTTGTAACAGGAGACCCTGCAAGAGATATTCCTCTTCATTTGTCCCAAACTAAAAGGAAGTGCCAAACTCAGGTCCCTCCCCTTTCCTTCCTGTCAGTCTTCTCTATCAAATTGCTGGCTTCTCTATGGCCAATTCTGGTCAGTTAGTTGATATCTCCACCCCTGATTCAAGGTAAACTTTATTCAACAGTCTCAGAGTGTAACAGTGTGACCAAAATTCCTGCAAGAGATTACTTTTCAGTGGTATAACCACTGATAAGTTGGGAATACTCTACTAAATAGGCCCCACCCATGCTCTTTATACTGAGTGAATATGGTTGAGTACTCAATAAATGTTGCCTTCTTAAATTATATTATCTCCAAAGCTAATATTTTGCGAACAGTCTTAGTTTTCGAAATGGGGAAATTTGGTAAAAATGAGCACTGCATAACCAGCTCATCTGGAAACCATCCATGACGCACACCTGTCTCCCACAAAAACTGCTGCTTCGTTCTTTTGTCTCTGACTCTGTGCACACTGTGCACTCATTGGAGTGCACAACTTACGCCTGTCATGCATTCCTTAGTGCCGCTCTTAAAGGGACTTATCCCAAAGGAAGCCACGTTTTCAGTGGCCTCTTGTGCCACGTGAATTTCCAGTCATTGCCATGACTCCACACGGTTCTATAAATCATCTCAGAGGATATCCACCCAGAGCTCACAACTCATCTGCCCTCTGCTGGATGCTGATGGAGCCAGGGTTAACTAGACCAATATGCCATGCCACTACTGTCAACATCAGGATGGAAGCATGGATGTGCCTTGGGGGAGACACTGCTTAGCCTTCTCCCTTTAGTCTTCCTCCCACCACCCTCGAGATCCCCTTCAACATGCGCCTGACTGACACCTCTGCCTCCTGCCTCTTCCTGGACCACGGTTTCTAGTACATCACTGGATCAAGAGCTTTAAGTAGCTCCCTAGCATCGCAAACCCATTAAGCCTGAAGTCCTTACTGTGTTTTACCACTGACTCCAAACAGAATGTCTGACTTCTCTAGGTAGCACAGAAACATCTGATCAAATTTATGAAGCACTACAGACCTGTCTCCATTAAGTTCTTTTATGCACTCTTTCACCAAAGTCTTGTAAACCCCACCCCATGAAACAGAATCGTTATTCTGCTATTATATAGAAGAAAGCTAAGGTTGGGCTGGAGAGATGGCTCAGAGGTTAAGAGCACTGACTTTCCTTGCAGAGGTCCTGAGTTCAATTCCCAGCAACCACATGGTGGCTCACAACCATCCATAATGAGATCTGGTGCCCTCTTCTGGCATGTAGGCACACATGCAGCCAGAGCACTGTGTACATAATAAATAAATAAATTTTTTAAAAAAGAAAAAGGGGGGCTGGAGAGATGGCTCAGAGGTTAAGAGCACTGACTGCTCTTCCAGAGGTCCTGAGTTCAATTCCCAGCAACCACATGGTGGCTCACAACCATCTGTAATAAGATTTGGTGCCCTCTTCTGGCCTGCAGGCATACATGGAGGCTAAACACTGTGTACATAATAAATAAATAAATCTAAAAAGAAAAAAAGAAAAAAAAGTTAAAAAAAAAAAGAAAGCTAAGCTTTAGGGAGGCTGCATAAGGTCGAATGTGAGTGCTTTCAAACTCAGGCGGCAAGTGTACTCTGCAATAGCAAAGCAAAGATCAGACTTTGGGAAGGGGTGCTATGAGCATGAGTCAGGGTTCTCTAAAGGGGCATAGCTGATGGAATGAATACGAGAGAGAGAGAGAGAGAGAGAGAGAGAGAGAGAGAGAGAGAAGTAAATAGTTTACAGTAGTTTATAGGCTATGGTCCAGATAGTTCAGTAGTGGGTGTCTCCTGCCAGAAAGGCTAAGAATCTGATAGTTGAGAGCTGGAGAGATGACTCAGCAGTTAAAAGTACTTGTTACTCTTCCAGAGGACCCAGATTCAATTCTCAGCACCCACATGGTAGCTCACAACCATCTATAATTCCAGTTCATAGAGATCCAATGCCTTCTTCTGGCCTCTGCAGGCACTAAACATGCACACAGCTCACAGATATACATGCAGGCAGAACACCCATATGCATAAAATAAAATAAAATTTAAAAAAATCTAATAATCATTCAGTCTATGAGAGCAGATGTCTCAAAGGATTCCTAGAGAGCTGCTGGCCTTCAGTTTATGTTGGAATACTGAAAAACTAGGTTCCAATACCAGGAATGCCTCAGCAGAAGGGTGGATGAACTTGCCCATGAAAGGGAGGACAAGCAGGCAAAAGGCAAAAAGCAAAAGCTTCCTCCTTCCATGTCTTTTTCTGTGGGCTGCCACCAAACAGTGTGACCCAGATTTAGGATGGGTCTTTGTAATGGAAAAATTAAAAATTGCTGCAGGATCCCCGGGGGCATCAGACAGCAGAAATGCTGTAGGTCCCTAAGTGGTGGCAGCGGGCCCTGAGAGCAGCCAGTCCCAGGCAGAGACGGCTTCCTGTCCCCGAGCGGTGGCTGGTCCCAGGCAGGGAGACATGTGGCAGGCGGGCAAGAGACAGAGACATGGATAGGCACGCCATGCAGAGTGAGGTTGGATATTTATTCAGGGGATTATGGAGGGGGGAGGGGAGAAGTGGGGAGAGGCAGAATGGCACCCTCATGGATAACTGCATCCACAGAAAGCCTAAGAAAACTTGGGAAAGAATAGAGTAAAGGATGTTTTCTTGGTAGCAGCAATTTCTCGGGTCTGCTCTACTTGATAGAGGCAAGCAAGCGCTCTCATCTAAGAGAGGCTTCCTGACACAGCTTTAGCTGTAAAACCTTGTAGCTCTTTTAAGAGGTCCTGCCATGAACACTTAAATGGTGTTGATGAAAAGCTGACCACATGCTTTTCAGTTTTCAGCTGTAGCAGGAAAAAAGCTGTGCTGTTTTAAAATGCTGGCTTTCTGGGCCGTCCTGCCAGGGCAAACTCTGACTCTTTCAGGCAGGCGGCCCGACTACTGAGCATTTGACTGTGGTTTATGGACACACTGCTGCACCTTGCTTGCTGGCAGGGACCTTGAAACACTGTAGAGTTGTGGCAGTGAACACAGCTACAGCCAGTACCTCAGCCATGAAGCTGAAATCTCAGAAAGCTAAGAAATGGGCTGTCAAAGCCACGGCTTTTAATCCTACCCATATTGCTTGGTAAATTAAAGACTCATGTGGTCAGAAAAAGAGAGACATACAGTAAAGAAAGATTCAAAGACAAAGAAAACCTCTAAATGGTTTACAGTGTGTTAAAAATATATTCAGGCTAAAGGTTAAAGTTCTTAAAGTAAAAAAGAAAGAAAGAGAGTAGTTGGGTGTGGTGGTACACACCTTTAATCCCAACACTTTGGAGGCAGAGGTAGACAAATCTCTGTGAGTTCAAGGTGTGGTAGCACACACCTTTAATCCCAGCACTGGGGGGGGGGGCAGAGACAGGCAGATTTCTGTGAGTTCAAGGATAGCCTGGTCTACAGAGGGAGTTCCAGGACAAAGATACACAGAGAACCTGTCTCAAAAAGCAAAAAGTTAAAAGTAAAAATAAAAGAAATAGAGGTTAAAATAAAGCCGCATAAAGATGGAAAACACACAGAGAATCTTGATACTGTATGTTATTATGCTCTCTTTGAATTGTTTGAATGCTGAGGAAGGAGCAACAGCTGCTAAAAGACTTTTGCTTATAAATGCTGCTAAAGTAATCCAAGATAGGTATTTTGAAAATACCTTGACTTCAAAATTGAAGTCAAAAGGTATATTACTTTGGAGAAGAGATTTTGCTTTTGTTTCCACAGGAAATGAGAGGCTGTGGATTCATTCCTCAGTCCTCCCGAGACCACAGAAGAAGCAGGATGTGACCTGCCCTGCAGAAAAAGGTATTGAGCCATGTGGCTATCATATACTAAAATAATGGGTTAATATAAGCTACAAGAGCTAATAAGAAGCCTGAGCTAATGGGTCAATCAGTGTTTATTTAAATCATGATTGACAGAATACAGACAATTCTCCCATACCAGACAACCTCACTAAACAAATTTCAGATCAAATTTCTCTCTCATGCTGCCTTCCACAGTCTTAAAAATACTTTTCATTGTGCAAAAATATCTGTCACAGTCATTCTGATATAAATATGCTACTATTTATACAATGTATATGTCTAAAACTTCTGTTTTCACAAATCCAAAGAATTCTTGTGAGTTCCAGGGAGCCAAATTGAAGAATCTACCTTAAACAGGTCAGATACACCACCCCCTCAATTCCCTGGTCCTAAAATTTTTTTTTCTTAATTTAACTTTGTCCTCTGTTCGGCCAATACCTTAAACAGGTGTAAGAGACACCAGACATTTCCATACCACAAACACCGGACAGAAGCAAAGAGACCAACTATGCCAGGATGTGACCAGCATCCAGCCTTCTCAGGTTCCCCCCAAAGATAAAGCCCACAAATAAACAGGAAGAAGTCTTAAGAATCCGCCGCCCCAATTCCTTTAACCTGTGGTGCCTAACCTCCCGCCTTTTTATTATAAAAAAGAGATGGGAATGTAATGGTTGTTCTGTCTCTTTAAGAGACAAGCCACGCCCACTCCCTCCTCCATCCACTGAGGCAGGCAGGTCTTCCTTCCTGCTTGCAGCCATCTCCCTCTCAGAGAGGCAGCTTCTGTCTCTCTCGTCTTTCCTCTCTCTTTCTCTCTCTCTCTCTCCCTCTCTCTCTCTCTTTCTCTCTCTCTGCTCTTTTCCCCTTCTCCCTTCCCCCTCCATAATCTCCTGAATAAATATCCAACCTCACTTTGCATGGCGTGCCTATCCATGTCTCCGTCTCTTGCCCACCTGCCATGTGTCTCCCTGCCTGGGACCAGCTACCACTCTGGGCCTGGCTGCTCTCAGGGCCTGCTGCCTGCTGCCGCCGGGGATCCTGCAGAATTTTTCATTTTTCCATTTCAGTCTTTCCACCTCAAACGAGCCAAATGAGAAAACCTCCTCACAGGTGTGCCCAGCTGTTTTAACTGGTTCCAGATGTAGTCAAGTTGACAGCCAAGATTAACCATCACACGTTTGAATGAACAGTCTCACTATATTGCACAGGCTGGTCTTTGACTCCCTTGAGTCTCACACTGGCAAGGAGAAAGGACATCGCCTCAACAGTTGCCCCTTCCCTTGACCCCAGAAAGGATCGTGCGCTAACGACTTGGCCTCTAGTTGGTGGTTCTGTTGAGAAGTGCTACCCTTGGCAACAAATCAACCCACAGATGAATTCTTGGCTGAAGGAGGCGGCATCTAGGTGGCGGAAACAGGTCACTGAGTATGTGCGTCTGAAAAGCACGCCATATCTCCAGGCTCCTGCATGCTCTTCCTGACTGCCCAGGTTGGGCAGCTCTCTTCCATCACACCCTGCAGCCTTGCCACAACCTAAAGCAGCAGAGCAGACCTTGGAGCCCGAGCTCTGTCACCTTGAACCAGAATGGAAGGTTCCATTCTTCCCCACTATCCCTCTAAGTATTTCACACATAATGAAAAGTGACACATACAGTTGGTAAAGTCACACTCATCACTTGAGCCCCAAGCACAGTGCTGGACAAACCTGACATTACTTGTAATAGTTACTGGCTGGATAACATGCTCTCCCTATTCTGGGAAAAGAATAAGGAATGCTAACCTTTCTGGGCTAATGTTTCAAAGCAATATATGTTGATTTTTTTTTTTTGATGTAAGGAGCAAACTCCATGAGAGAGCAGAAGGGCAAGCCCAAGTAGTGACTTGACCATGAAAAAAATTAAAAATGACAACAAGAAGAAGTAGGCTCTCAACTTTTTTAATATTAAGAGATTTTATCAAAGACTGACTTGAAATTTTTCAATAATGGGATCTTAGGCAAGCTAGTGACAGGAGCTGACACAGAGATAGGGGAGGGAACAAAGAGAAAAATGACTTTGTTAAGGGTCTGCATTCAATGCCCCAGGACTCTCAAAGCCGGGGTGTGAGCCTTGAAATATGTGTGCTTCCATTCAGCTATCCATCAACACATATAGCCTCGTTAAATGGTATGGTAGTTTGAATGAGAATAGCCCATAGGCTTATGTGTTTGAATATGTGGCCTCCAATTAATGGAACTGTTTGGAAAGGATTAGGAGGTGTGGTCTGGTTGGAGGAGGTGTGCCACTGGGGGTAAGCTTTGAGGTTTCAAAAGACTCTCACCATTTTAAGTTAACTCTCTGCTCAGCATCTGCTTCATGATTGTGTCTCGAGATAACATCCCTCAGCTACTGCACCAGCGCCATGCCTGCCCCCCTGTTGCCATGCTCCCTGCCATCACGGTCACGGGACTCTGACCCTCTGAAGCTGTAAACCCCAAATAAACTCTTTTATAAGTTGTCTTGGTCATGGTGTCCTATCACAGCAATGGAAAAGTAACTAAGACAAGTGGTTTTCCAAGAAGTCCTGTTAGAGGCTAACAATGACTGGAGTGTTGCCTGCCTCAAAAAAAAAAAATATTGTGAGTCCCTCAGAGCAGGGGAGAAGGCAGGGGGGCACAGAAAAGAATCTCCTACATGCTTTCTGAAATGATCCAATTTAGTAGGACATCAAATTAGGCTAGAAGTGTCACCACGGGTGGCCACAACAGTGACTAGCTTTCAAGGATCCGAATCTGATAGCGTGAGTCTCAGACCACACAGCTGTGGTCTCCACATCTTGGGTCATCAGTGCGTGAGCATCAGCAGCCCCGGCATTAAGCAAACCACAGCAGTACCCATATCCAGAGCTGCCTGCATGCTAGTTGCTGAATGGGACAGTCAGGGCTGCAAGGAAGATAGTGGGTAGATGGGAGATGGGACTCTGGTTGTCTTCAGCTGCCGGATGTCTCGTGACCGCTGCACAAAGGTATCCCTTCTGGTCATAAGAAACAAGAAGTCTGAGGAACTGCTCCCCCACCATCCCATCTCTTCCAACTCAAGAAGTACAGACTATTATGTGAACTATTTTTTTAAAATTTTTTAAAAAAGCAATATTAAATTAAAATATAGAACATTTGATTGACCTTCGTTTCTGCCTTTGTAAGTATCATTTAAGGAACAGTTTTGCTTGTGTCTGAAATCAGTTTTAAAATCTCTTTGACGTGTAATAATCATGTATGTTAGTGGAGTAAAGTGTGGAATTTTAGCACACGTGCAGCGTGCTGGTCAATCTTGGTGACTAGCATTTCTCCTGCATCAGTATTTCCTTACACCTGGTTCTGCAAACCCCTGATTTCTAGATCTTCATTCAACGTGTAATAGCATACTGCAAGTGACACTCACGTCTGTGCTGCAGAACCTGGGAAGGTATTCCATTTGCCTGCTGTGTTCTAGTATCTGCTATCCAGCCTGCCTTTATTTCCCATCCCTCCAAGCCCTTCCTTCCTCAATCACTACAATCGCTATTCCAATTCCAACCCCACCTATTATTTAGATGCAAAAGAAAAGCTACAATAATTCTTTTTTTCTTCAGAAAACATATAGTAAAGGAGAAGGTAGAAAGAAGGTAGGTGTAGTGGTGATCCCAGCTCTTGGAGGGCTGAGGCAGAAGAGTCCCAGCCTGGGCTACACAGCCACATCCTGCCTCAAAACAAAGAAAAACTAACAAAAACTTTAAAATAGAAAAACAAGAAGAGAATGTAGAGGGGATGTAGAGATTGGCAAAGCTTGGGAGAGTGTCATGGTTCTGGCAAACCACTGAAGAGAGACAAGAGCAAATACCGTGAAAACTGGGAAATTTGTGCCATCTGAGACCGTTGTTAAATGATGCTCTGACAAGGGTCTAATACTTTCACATGTTTCCTGCTCATGTAACATGAAGCTGGAACTCGCTTTAAAATAATCCAGAACTCTCTCCACTGGGTCGTGGTGATGTGGAACTGCTTTGCTATGTGCTTTAAATCCTCCACCATGAAAAGCATAAACAAAAATATTGCTACTTTGTAACTATTTTGTGGGACCCCAGGTGTATTAAGCCTAGTGTACTTCTGACTTCCTGGAAAGGTTTGTAAGCAGTCCGGAAAAGAAGCATGAGGCATGAGTCTCTGAATCACCCCATTTAGCTGGACCCATTCACAGACGCCACCACCCCCACCCCCACCCCAAGCGCCTTGCACCCCCAGGCTTTCCTGAAGAGCAGAGAACAGCAGTACTCTCCAGAACAGCTCAGCTTAGAGGTGAAAAACTGATCTAGAAGTATAGCTATGGAGTACTTACCTTGCCCACGGGAGGCTCTGAGTTCCACCTGCAGTACCACTAACAAAAAGCAAACAGCACCCACACACGCTTACCACAGGAACACACGCTTACCACAGGAACGCACTTTTCTGAGAAGTTTGCAGGCTAGACTTGAGATGACTCAAAAGCCCCAAGTAGGCTTGACACGTTTACCAATGGGAAGAGATGGGACTCTGTTATGTCAACCCAGAACCTTGGTTTTCTGATCACGGAAAAGGACTTCAAAATTAGAAGTTCATTCAGAGTTCATAGTTACAGAACTTAAGTTGCTGGTAAACGCTTACTATCTGCCAAAACTGCCCTCATGACATCATGCTGTCTTGTCTGTCTTCCAATTCGCTTGGCCCTTGTTCATTTATTTTAAAATTTGGTAAGTCCTTATCCTGAGATGAACATCACTCAAGGCTCAGGGGACGTAGGAATGAGAGCTTTAGGTATCAGTTGGCCACATGATGCATTGCCGTAAGCAAATCTGAGGATTACACCTGCACTGGGAGTGGGCCTGCAAAGCTTTCTTGAGAGGGTAACCCGATGGGTAAACCATACTGTTGTGGAATAATCTTTTTGTACACTGTGAAAATGTATTGTTCTGATTGGTTTAATAAAAAAACCTGAATGGCCAATAGCTAGGCAGGATTTTCAGGCACACAGGACACTGGGAAGAAAAGGGGGGCAGGGGTTGCCAGCCAGCCAGAGAGGAAGTAGCATGGACAAGACAGAGTAAAGGTAATAAAACCACGAGACAAAAAGTAGGCTGATAAAAATGGATTAATTTAAGTTGTAAGGGCAAGTTAGTAAGAAGGCTAAGCTATTAGCCAATCTTTTATCATTAATAAAAAGTCTCCATGTCATTACTGAGGAGCTGGCAATCCTGACAAAAAGATCTGACTACACCAATACATTATAAATGAGAGAAAACAAGGGGAAAAAAGAGGAGGGTTTGGGGGGTAAAGGGCATCACAGAAGGAACTGCTGCATAAAGACCTCACAGCTAAGGAACACAATGGTGGTCACTGGGGCCTCCCCTGGCTGCTGTTGCCACAGCTACAGCTCCTGTCTGGATAGAGCATGGACTTTTTACTTCTTAGCCTTGAAAAGATGCTCTAGGATCTGAAAACCAGCCAAGGGTTTTTGACAGGATCTATGCAAGAGAAGGTTGTTGTCTATGCTAGGCTTGGATATTCTTGCCAAAACACCACCAGGGCTACAAAGTGGATCCCCTCTACCCCAATCGGTGAGAGCCATCTAAAGGCAATGGCCACCAGGGCTAGGGACATTGCAGCAGAGAGGAAACCATGTCCTGGATGTGAATAGAGAGGAGGTGGAAGTCTCAGGGTTTATCAACTGAATAGACCTTGGAACCTGGGGTAGAACAGGGGCCAAGCTCCCAAATTTGAGATCAACTGGATGACAAAGCAAGTCCCCACCCAGCAAACAACAGAGAAGCAGGTTTGCATGGCAGATCCTACTCAGATTTCAGACATGCTGAACTTTAGCTGCCTCTGTCATGGTCCAGTAGGTTCAGTAAATGTCCCCTAATAATGAATGAACTAAGCCAGAGCTGGAGGGATGCGAAGTCCAATGACAGAGTTTCTTGAATGTTGGGGGTTGTGGATTCTCTAGCGTATACCCTGAAAACTATACACTCTCATTCCCACATAAACAGCTTCATATACAGCCCCAGATTGACTCACAGAACCCCCGGGGATATTGGAATTGAAGGGAAGAGCTTCTGGTGCCTCCCATCAGAGCATGAAGCCTTCTTTGGTTGGTGCTTTATAGCTGTGCTGTAAAATGCAGAAGGTAGACAGTCTGAGTGCTTTTAGTCGCCTCCCTTGCTTCCTTGTGTTCTGTTAAAACATAAATCTGAGAAATTAAGGGGAAAGTAGTCTTCCCTCGTTTTTTTCATCAACCCAGTAAGTAAGGCTCAGCAAGGTAAGATATTCTCCCTCTTTTCATCCAAGTCCCCTCTGCACTGCCAATGCTTCAGGATGAAAGAATGTTCTCTAATGGGGGTGGGCAGATTTAGTTGACTAGCTATGCGGTCTTAGCTAGACACTTGTCTTTCCTCTATCGTCAGAGTCACTGTCAACTTTGAAAGGTTCCCTGACTGTTTGTCTGTGGGATAGCCTGTGTCGTGTTTGCACCAGTGTGGTTTGTGTGGCTCTCAAATTTGGAGAATGTGTGGGTCCTGCCTGCATTATGAGGTGATCAGTCTTCTGAATCAACAGATGAAGCTTGTCTTAGTCATTGTTCTGTTGCTATGAAGAGACACAATGACCACAACACTCATAAAAAGTTGGGTCTTGCTTACAGTGATAGAGGTTTAGTCCATTACTAGCATTGTGGGGAACATGGTGACAGGCAGGCAGACACAGTACTGGAGAACTCTCTGAGAGTTCTACATCCAGATCCACAAGCAGAAGGAAGAGAAAGTAACACTGGGCTTGGTATGGGCTTCTGAAACCTCACAGCCTACCCATAGTGACACACTTCCTCCAACAAGGCCACACCTCCTAACCCTTTCAAACAGTGCCACTTCCTGCTGAACAAGCCTTCAAATTGAGGAGCCTACGGAGGCCATTCTCAGTTAAACCACCACAGAAAGCTGCCTTGCCCACACCTTGTTCAGTTTCCTAAGCATTGGTGGACAAGCTGGTTCCATCTGCAGGGCCTTGTACATGCTACCGACAATGCTTGATAAATGGTCCAGCTTGTGGGAGCTAGTGCACCTGTTCAGATGGCCAGATGCGGCTGCAGTAGGGAGATGTTCTGCATCAGCCTGGCCCTTACCCCATCCATCCTGCCATCAACACCCCAATTCATCTCTATGGCAGAAACAAAGAAACTTACTGCAGGGAGCTATGTACTTATGAAACTTCTAGAAGAATTAAAAAATAAGTCAGGTGTTTGGGTCCCATGTCCCCAGGCTAAGTTCTGGAGCTCAGGAAACAGCTGACCAGAGGTCACAAAACCCTGGAAATTGCTGCTGGAGTCACGCTGCTCCGGTCTCAAGTCAGAGACTACAGTGGGGTGGGCAGTCTTAGAGACACTCTCAGTCTTCTGAAGCCATTTATGACTGTCACCCACCACTGATGCCACAGTGAATGGCCTCCACTCTCTCTGTCTCCCAAATAGCATCTCTTAGCCAAATCTACAGCATGCTGTGAGAGTTAGCTTCATGCTTGGGAAGAGGCTGCCTCCATCAGATTGGCCTGTGGACACACCTGTGAGGCATTTTCTTAATTGCTAATTAATGTCCACTGTGGGTGGAGCTATCCCTGGGCAGGTAGGTCTAGGCTGTAAAAGAAAGCTAGCTGAGCAAGCCCTGGGAGCAAGCCAGTAGGCAGCATTCCTCCTCCATAATCTCTGTTTCAGTACCTGCCTCTAGGTGTCTGCTTGAGTTCCTGCCCTGGCTTCCTTTAACAATGGATTCTAACCTGGAAGATGGGACAAACTCTTCCTTCCCTCAGGTAGCTTTGGTCAGTGTTTTAATCACAGAAACGGAGAGAAATCAAGAACAAAGGAGCCTGAGAAATGTAGTTCAAAGGCTTGCCTTCCCCTGTGGTACAGGAACAAGCATTAAAAGGTGGCAATAGTTGCCAGATGACCTCTTACTGAGTAGAAAATACCCTTTGCTTCCAGAGAAGGTGTGGCAGCTTGCCTCTGAGTCAGTGCTAACAGTCTCCACCTGCTCGTACCCACAAGGCTTGTACAAGCCATATCCATCTTCTGCCAAGATGGCTCCCTGTGAGCCGTGTGATGCTGTCACTTCTGACAGTAGGTTCTAAATTACTGCACATTCTTGAGAGTTTTCTCCCTGCTTGAGGGGAAATCTCACTGGCTCTAAGGAAATCAGCTGCCATACTCTAGAGAGAATCCATTAGTTGCTAGGGAAAGGAAAAACTAGATGCCCACAGAAGGATATAGCACCAAGTCCTGGGACTAGGGAAGTGTTAAAATAATGTGGTCACATGTGCCGCTGGACACTGGTGGTTTCATCCTGTTGCTGCAACCATGAGGCTTGTACATGTGGCTAAATCCCTACTTCTCCCTCGATTCCTACTTGCAAGTTCCTACAACTTGAGTCTGGGCTCCTTGCAGTCCTGACCAGCATATATGGTGACATATTTAGGAGACTCTCTTTGCCCTCTGTGATTTGACAACAGAAAATCCATGCAAGAAGCTCCTGTGTGGCTTTGTGGCTGACATGAGAGGCCCTCTTGACAGAGCTCAGCATCTAAATGTGTGGCCATCTCTGTGGGACAGATTTAACCCTGACAAGTGAGGGAAAATAGCCCAAGAACCACTGCCACTAGAAGAGCATTCCAGCCACTGGATTATTCAACTTTGTTCTCTACCGGGAGCGCCAGGCAATATGAAAGTCTATTGAACAAAATCCTAACAACTACACATTGGTCCCTATAGGTTTGAACAATGCATTTGGCCTGTTAACTCTTATTCTTAAAGGATTTGTCCCTCTTTTTCCCCTATGAATGCTTTTAGGGCATCTGAAGACAATTTTGTCTTGCTTTGCTTTAACACAGATGTCTCGGATCTCATGGCACCATCTGCTGTCTGTCTAACGGCTGCCTTCTCTCTGTGTGGGCCAGCAGTGCTCGCTGCAGGAAGGTGAATGCTGGGAGCATCACCTACAGAGGAGGAACGAGGATGAGGGGAGGCAGTGCAAACAGAAACAGGAACAGAAGCACAAAGACATGGACAGAACAGAAATGGAGACAGAGAAGCAAAGAACAGAAGATAAAGTTCTCAGTAAGAGCTACATTGCCCAAGTTCATGCATGAGCAATGAACTCATGCATGGAACTTCAGTAGGTCATTGTTATCAGAGGTCAGAGGTCATTTTGCTCTCCTAGGTCAGAGGTCAGGCCTGCTGGTGCTGATAAGGCTGAGTTCTGTTTCTACATTTCCACTCAAGGAAAATCATGGCTTACCTGTCAATCTAGCAATGTCATTGTTCCGATAGATCTCAGGACAGTATCAGAATATCAACTGGGGTGCCTGAGCTCCCCAGAGAGGCTGCTAGTGTTGGACCCCAAAGCCCAATCACCGAGGAGAAGTTGTCCCAAGAGACCACTCTCACACCACAGTTGATGTAAAAGCATGAGGATTTTTATTTACTCTCGCAACAGGATCCATCCACCTTGAAAGATGAAGGACCCCGAATAGTTGTCACAGGCTATTTTTATAGAAATAGAAGGGGAAATAAGGGGGGGAAACCCAGGGGTTGTTTTTCAGTTATTATGATTGGCTTATACAAAGGGCTACTGGACTGAGCCAGGGCAGGAGAGCGGGTGCCAGATCAGGCAGGGTAAGGGGGAACATCTCTGGGTCATTGTGACCTTATTTCAGGGACTGAGTTAATACATCAGGAACTGAGTCAACATCTGAGGGTTATCTTGCCCCAATTCCAATAACTGAACTCTATTTGGAGAACATCCACAAGGAAACAGGGAGATGGAAAGTCCCCAACATTTCAATACGCGCATGTGTAGTTGTTAGGTCCTTGGTTCCCAGGGGAGGGGGAGCACTAATGCTGAGAGGCTTCAGAAATGGCCTCAGGGTTGTCCTAGAGTTCTACACTAGGTCCACACCGAGAACCAACCCTCCAATGGGTTCAGCTCTGGGAAACAGTGACTTATGCAGAGATGAATGCACAGGACTCAGCTCAGTGGGAAATGCAATCGCCTGGTACCGGACTCTGACACCTCCCTGCGGCGCAAGCTGCCAGCAGCAGCTTCTAGAGTAAGCTATCATCTTGGAAACTGCCTATTTTCATAATTATACTGCTTTTTTTTTCAGAATATTAATTCTGTTTCCCACAAATTCCACTTATTCGCCAGATTACAAACTTGCAGACCTCACAATATACATCATTTAAAACACAGCCCTTTACGAGTAGAACACATCCCTTTTCGAGTAGAGGAGAGGCACAAGGCAGGCAATATGCTGGCCACTACTGCAGCGTAGGTCACCATAGGGTAGTGCTCCCTCATACTAACCTCTGTCTTACATTCAAGGATGGTGTGAGCAGCTCCAGGGGGAGGAATCTAGACTGGATTCTGGGGGAGATGGGGCTGGCAGGTGGACGAGGAGGACCCCAAAGCTCAGGCTTGTATCAGTGACTATTCTTTACCCATTTTGACATTAAATATTCAATGCATTTTGGCATTTTTATATTCTGTTGGTACTCACTGAAGACAAGGTGCAGGAGTCTACACATCATTCAGCGCACATGACTCCACTCTAAAATTCTCCTTGTCCTTATTCACAGCCCCTTACTCCACCCAGAATGCATTCCCTGCTTCTCTCAACCTCTGCAATCCAACCCACCCTTTCTGCCGAGCTCAGAAAAGCCTAGGTTCCTAGCCAGGAGCGTTTATGCCAACAGCTTCTCAACAGTGTTTATGGCATAGAAATCCACGGGCTACCTCTGAATGCCTGGAAAATGTCCCATTCCTTTGTATTTCCAGTAATCCTAGGATAAGAGTTAACACAGTTCACTTTGGTGTTCTTTGCCCATGCCATGCTTCAGATATAGGCAGGGAGAGGGGGCACTATATCTAAAACAACAATTACTGAGAAGCTCACATATCAGCCCACTTTCTTGTAGAAGCCAGAACCACGAGCCCAGAGATGGCACCACCCACCATCAATAATTAATTATGAAATTTCCCTATAGGCTTGTCTGTGGCCCCATCTTATGGAAGCATTTTCTTAATTGAAGCTCTTTGCTCCCAGATGACTCTAGCTTGTGTCAAGTTGACATAAAACTAGTCAGCACAAAGGTCCTGCCTATGCCTAGCATCACAAGGTATTTTCTCTGGCTTTTCTTATTGCATTAACATTTCCTGGATAACGGGAAAAAATAATTCAGTCACCAATGACAAATGGAAGTCCCACAGCATCCTGGATGGCTACCTCATGGCAAGTGGATCATGGAGCCCTGCTTTCAATCAGTCTTTTGCTTTATATAACCCAACTTCTCCCAAGGTCACTTGCAATGGGAGGGGAGGAAATAACAGCTGGACATCCAGACAAGGGTTTCCTGACCTGCACTACCATAGACCTGGGTATCACCGTGCTGGTCTGCTCTTCCTGCCATGGCTAGAGACAAAGGCTGAGAATGCCATCCCTCGTGACAGCATTTCAGGTCTTCCACGAACATATTTTGCCCATTTGGAGTTAACTTTTGATCTGGGTCAGAGATAAGTTTTTAGTTTCATTCTTCTATGTGCTGGTATCCAATTTATCCAGCAACACTTGCTTTGTGGGGGAAAAATATCTTTTCTCCAATTTGTGTGTTTTTCAGTATCTTCGTCAAAAATCTAGTGGTTGTAGCTACATGGATTTACACCTGGATCTCCTAGCCTACTCCATTCATGCTATCAGCTCTCCTGGAACTAGATGGTTATGAGCCACTATGCGGGTCCTCTGGAACAGCAATTACTACTCTTAACCTCTGAGCAGTCTCTCCAGCCCCTCAACTAAATTCTTGACAGATTGCTGCTGCGATGTTTCCCATTTGTGTTTTTACCTTTAAAACTTTTAAGAAATCTGTCAAGACTGCTTGAATCTATATCTTCTCAGATTATGGATACTATAATTGTGATTATGCTAGCCTGCCCTATCACCTGGGTACCCAATCTTCCCCTTCCTGAGGCAAGCTTGTCTCCATCCTCTTTCTCTCTCTCTCTCTCTCTCTGCCAGTTCTTCTGAAGAGGCAGCCTCTGCCTCCCTCCCCCTCCTCTTTATCTCTCTCTTCTTTCCCTCTCCCTCCCCCATGCCCTTTGCTCTCACATAACCTTCCAATACTCACTAAATAAACTCTCCATACCCAAGCTCTCTCTGCATGGCATATCTGCCTGTCTCTCACCTGCCATGGTCTCTCACTCACCGTGATCTCTCACCCACCATGTCTCCCACCTGCCATGGGACCTGCCAGGGTCACTGGTACCATAAATCATAACAATGGATGTGCTGGACCCAAATAAAAATTTTTAAGCAATTTGTGCTTGAGTTTCTCTTAAAGTCAGCCCTCTCTCTCTTTCTCTCTTTCTCTCTCTCATCCTTCTCCCTCAGAATATGCTGCTTTCCACCATGTTATAAGGCAACAAGAACTCTCTCACCAGATGAACCTTTCCATCTTTGAATTCTAAGTCTCTAGAGCTCTAAGAAATAAATCTCTTTTCTTTGTACTTACACAGTCTGTGGTATTTTGTCTTAGGAACATAAAATTGACTATACAATACTCAGTGCTTGAAAATTTTAAAAAGACAAGATATAGTTTATTAAAAGTATCTAACAAGGAGCTGGAGGGATGGCTCAGTGGTTAAGAACACTGACTGCTTTTGCAGAGGACCTGGGTTTGGTTTCTAGTACCCACATAGCATCTAACAACCATCTCCAACTCCAGTTCTAGGACATCTGATTTGATGTCCTCTTCTGGCTTCTGAGAACATCAGTCATGTACTGTGGTATACAGATATACATGCAGGCAACATACCATACACAAAAAATAATAATAAATAACCCTCAAAAAATTAACTATCAACAAGGCAACTACTACTGGAAGCTACAAGCTAGCACTGCTGTAGGAACAGACCTTCCTGTAAGACAAAAGAAAAACACAAATGCAGAGATAGCAGCATGGGGACTCCTACTTCTGACCAATCAGCAACCACAGTGTTTCTGAATCTAAACCCATCACCCAATACAAAAAACAAAAAAACAAACAAAAAAAAACTTCAATAAGAGCATCTGTAGGATATCCTGGAATGATTCCAAAAGAGAACATTAGTGAGACATCTCATGAAGTTGGGCTTTCTGCACCCTAATAGACACATGTTGAAGTATAATTGAAGTTATCAAAACAAGGAAACTGAAGAATTCCCTGTCACTCTTGCTAACCTGGGGGATAAGACTGAATATTAGTCACAGCATGTTAGGACCAGCCTCTGATCCTGTAAGATTTAGAAACTGTGATGACTAGAGGAAGGAACGGGATGTCTTCTGAGGCAGAAGGCAAGCATGAGCCTGCTGTGGGACAATGGTCTGTATCCTGTCACTTGTATTTTAAATAAACGCTGATTGGCCAGTAGCCAGGCAGGAAGAAGTATAGGTGGAGTGACCAGGCAAGAAGTAGGGGTGGGACAATGAGAATTCTGGAAAGAGGGAAGTTTCAGTCTGAAGTCATCATCCGGACAGAGAGGAAGCCAGACACAGAGCAAGCAAGATGTGACTGCCTTGCCGAAAAAGATACCAAGCCATGTGGTGACTAACACAGACAAGAATTATGGGCTAATATAAGTTATAAGAGTTAATAAGAAGCCTGAGATACTAGGCTAATCAGTTTATAATTAATGTAGACGTCTGTGTGATTTCTTTGGGACTTAATGACTGCAGGAACCAGGCAGGACAGAAACCTCAGTCAACATGAGCCAATGTAGGAAATGTATTTTTCTATCAAAGGTGATTAGTCCAACAAGGGTCCATATTCGCTGCCCCCCCCCCTTGCTGATGATAAATTAATCATGTCAGATTGTGATATCGAGCTCCCACCAACGGGATGAGACACAGTCACCACCTTTGTTAAGAATAAAGACAGAGGCCGTCTTTGCCATGTAGGCTTACTAGGCAAGTGTGGGTTCCACTGCACCCACTTCACAAAAGGAAATTGCCTTGCCAAGTTAACTTCCTCTTTGTTTGTGTGTTTCTTAGTGGGACACTGAGATTTCTCTTTTCTCACTGTTGATGCTGCTCTGCAGTTGGTAACCACCTTTGGTAACAATTCTTTTAATGTTTACTTTCAGTATGTATGTTTTGCCTGCACAGATGTGTACTCCTTGGATTGCCTGAAACTGGAATTAGAGATAGCTGTGATTTGCCATGTAGATGCTGGGAATTGAATCCTGGTACTTGGGAAGAACAGGCAGTGTACTTAACTGCTTAGCCATCTCTCCAACCCTGGTAACATAATTTTAACTAACTTGCAGCCACTTTTCCTTTTAAAATACATTTTCAGTTTTATTTTTCCCAACACTCCCATGGAAAATGCTAACTTAGCTTTTTCTAATATTACATATTAAAAACAATATTTGTACTAATATCATTCAGTCTTATATAACTACAAACTCTCACATTACCTGCCTCTCTTTTCTGATTCCAAAAGAGGCTAATGAAATAAACATTAAGAGAAATGTGATATTCCCCACTCCTTCTTTTAATCAAAATAGATTCTTTCTTCACACAGTCTATCCTAATCCTAATTGCAGTTTCCCCTCCTTCTACTCCTCCCAGTTCCTCCCCTCCTTCCTACTTTTCCTCCCTTCAAGATCCACTTCCTTCATTTATCTCACTGAAAAATAACAGGTTTCTAAGAGACAACAACCAGAACATGACAAAATAGAATATAATAAGATGAAGCAAAAACTGTCATATTGAAGTGACCCACAGCAACCCAACAGGAGGAGAAGAGTCCCAAGAGCAGGCACAAGAGTAAGAGACTCACTTGTTCTCACACTCAAGAATCATATAACAATACCAAGATAATAGTTATAATAGGTTGTTTCCAATTTCTGGCTACTGTGAATGAAGCCACAATGAATATGGTTAATCAAGTGTCTCTGTGGTAGGAGGGAACATCTGAGTATAAGCTCAAGAGTGGCATAGTAGGATCTTGAGGTAGATTGATTTCCAACTCTGAGGAATTGCTAGACTGATTTCCTAAGTGGCTGTACGAGTTTGCACTCCCACCAGAAATGGAGGCGTGTTCCCTTGCTCCATATTCTTACCGGTGAGAGCTGTCACTTGTGTTATTGATCTTAGCCTTTCTGACAGGTGTAAGATGGACTCACAAAGCAATTTTGATTTGTATTTTCCTGATGGCTAAGGATGTTGAACATTTTTAAAAGTGTTTCTCAGTCATTTGAGTTTCCTTTTGAGAATTCTCTGTTTAGATCTGCACTCCATTTTTAAAATTTGATTTTTGGGAGGTTTTAATCTCTAGTTTCTTGAGTCCTTTATATATTTTGAATATTAGCCCTTTGTTGGATGTGGAGTTGGTAAAAAGTTTGTTTGCTTCTGCTCTGTCAGAATGACGGTGTCCTTTGACATGTGGAAGCTTCTTAGTTTCATGAGGTCCCATTTATTAATTGTTGATGTTAGTGCCTGCAGTTTTGGTGCTCTGTCCAGGAAGTTGTCTCCTGTGCCAATGCATTCAAGGCCATTTCCGACTTTTCTTTCTATCAAGCTCAATGTATCTGGCTTTATGTTGAAGTTTTTGATCCATTTGGACTTAAGTTTTGTTCAGGGTGATAAATATAGATCTATTTGCATTCTTCTACATACAGTTAGACCAACACTATTTACTGAAGATGCTGTCTATTTTTCCAGTGCCTATTTCTGGTTTGTCAAAAAACAGGTGTTCATATGTGTGCAGGTTTATGTCTGGGTCTCTTTGATTTAATTTTATTGATTGTTGTGTCTGTTTTTGTGCCAATAACTGTTGTGGAATAATCTTTTTGTACACTGTGAAGATGTGTTGCTCTTATTGGTTTAATAAAGAGCTAAATGACCAATAGCTAGGTGGGAGGAGGTATAGGCAGGAGAGCCAGAGATAACTGTAGGAAGAAGAAGGGTAGAGTTGCTAGACAGACAGAGAGGGAGCAAGACATACAAGAGGACAGGTAAATGCCACAAGTCATGTGGCAACATGTTGATTGATAAAAATGGGTTAATTTAGGTTGTAAGAGCTAGTTAATAACAAACCCAAGCTATCAGCTGATCTTTTATAATTAATAAGAAGTCTTTATATGGTTATTTGGGAGCTAGCTGGTGGGACAGAGAAAGTCTGACTACATATACCATGTGGTTTTTATTACTGTAATTCTGTAGCACAACATTAGGAATGGTGATACCTCCAGTAGTTCTTTGTTGTTCAGAATTATTTTAGCTATCCTGGGTTTTCTGTTTCTCTGTGTGAAATTTTTCCTTTCAAGTTGAGAATTATTGGTGTGGGAAGTCCTTCCGTATGTGTTGCTTTTATTGATTAATGAATAAAGAAACTTCCTTGGCTTATTGATAGGGCAGAGTAGAACTAGGCAGGGGAAACTATACTGAATGCTGGGAGAAAGAAGGTGGAGTGAGGAGAAGCCATGTAGCCCCACCAGAGACAGACTCCAGAACTTTACCCGGTAAGCCACAGCCTCATGACGATGCACAGATTAATGGAGATGGGTTAATTTAAGATATTATTTAGCCAGAAATATGCTTAAGCTCCTGGCCAAACAGTATTGGAAATAATATGGTTTCTGTGTGATTATTTTGGGACTGAGCAGCTAGGAACAAACAAGTGGCCTCTCTACAACAAATTGGTGCCAAAATGGCAACTAAAATTCACTTAAAACCTGAGAGAGTTTGGGAAGGAATTCTAGGAAAACAAAAAACCAGAGTTATGCACGGCTTAACGCCATGGCTCCTTAAAGAGAGGTTTTCCTGATTCCGCGGTAGCAGAAAATAAAGCCGCATGGTTTTGAAACGGCAGCTTCCTGGGCTGTGCTACCAGTGTTTATCTCAGCACTGCAGATCCCACCTCGATATTCAATAACTGAGAAAGTACTGAGTGTACCATGGCCCAGTGAAGGACCGTGCAGTCATTAGGGAAACTATACAGAAATATCTGTATTGACTTAGAAAGATGTGCATGCTACATCTAGAATGCAGAAACCAGTACACACACACACTGCGCACACACACACACACACACACACACACACACACCCTATTCATGGGAAATTATGAACAGTAAAAGCATACATTTAATATATACTACTAAATATATACAGTAGTACTGCATCTCTGAGATGGAATGATGTCTGTGTATTTTTAATCTAATTTCAGTTTATTAGATTACCATGATTTTGTTACAATAAATTAAATTCTGTGTGTAATAAAAATTATTAAAAATATAATGCATTACATTACAGCTTGCATGTACTAGAATATCCTCATAAGCCAAAGAACTTCATAGCCACTGAAATCTGATTCTGGTTAAGAAGCCCACAAATCCCCCTACGGTGGATGAGGGCATTATCTGGGACAGTCAGCTGCAGGCTCCACGCCATATTATCAAGGCCAAACCCAGGGAAGGACGACAGGCAGTCTGCAGAGCAGTACAGGAGGGGGAGCCTTGGTGGGAAGGACAGACAGTCTGCAGAGCAGTACAGGAGGGGGAGCCTTGGTGGGAAGGACAGGCAGTCTGCAAAGCAGTACAGGAGGGGGAGCCCTTCATGCACCCTCCTAAGCATCATGTTAGTCCTTTCAGTTAAGTCCTTGAAATCTACTAAAAGCTCAATTATGCTTCTGCTTTTACATTTGAAAAATCTACAACATTCATTGCACAGGAAAGTAAATACAGAAATCAAACAGAAAGACGACCATTGGCAAACTGGGCAGTATTTGGGCAAGTACCACACGAATGAGGCTGGGCTAAGCCCAAGACCTGGAAGGTAGACTCCCCTTCTCACCCTCACTTGACCTCTTTACCAGCTATTTGACCTTGGATAAGTGATTCAGTTTCTCCCGACCTGCTTCTCATCTTAAAAATAGGAAGGTGGGGCTGGACAGATAGCTCCAAGGTTGAGGACACGCCCTGTTCTTGCAGAGGACCCAAGCTCACTTCCCAGCCTCTATGGCGAGCAGCTCACAACCACCTGTAACTCCAACTGCAGAGGATTCAACACTTTCTGGTCTTTGTAGGCACCTGCACTCGTGTACACACAAAGATATGCACTTATACAGACCATTAGAAAATAAAAATCAACCTTAGAAGACATGGGAAGGTTGACAGTTATTTTCCTCCTTAGTCGTATTGAGGAGTTAAAGAGAACTGTGCAAGCCCCTGGTAGTCTAAGGCCTGCTAACGCATAAATCCTTAACAAATGAGTGATTGTTACAGCAGAGTTGGGGCACTTGACACTGTGCTCGAATAAAGCCTCTGGGAGTTTTCACTGAGGCCCCTTGCAACCTAGCCCAGCAGATGAAATCACCTGACGTGAGTGAGAAGGAAGCACAAAACACCCAACAAACCCACTTAGGAGATTATTAGAGGAGACGTGTACAGGACTGGTGAAGTCGGTGTGCAGAGAGAGAGGGATGAAGATGGCTGCCTAGTGCATTCTCACAGGGGGGGTGACATGGCTATGTCATATGTAGATGACGGAGCTCACATGTAACTCCTGCGCTACAGGACAGTTTGCGCATCAGGCAAGGGCCTAGAGATTGAAACACAAGAGACGTGGGTCATCCATGAAGAGAGGATGCCAAATGCCGTTTAATCAAGCTTAGAGAAAACCTTATATTCCTAACTGCTGCACAATGGAAATCCCCCAGGCAGGTGTGAAATTACCAAGCCCAAGAAGGAGTAAACAACTCCCCTATAGCTAAGACCAGCGGGAGCAGAGGGAACACAGGAACAAACAGGGTGTTTTGCTGGAAACTGCAACAAGGTGGTTTGCCAGAAACTGCAGGCTACCCTCAATATGAACCCCGGGAGGAGGGGTAGACCTGTGCGCCCTACAGGTCCCCCTTTTTAATAAATTACATGACTAGGCCTGTCTTAGGTGGCATTGGACATCAGGCAACACCCCATACCCATCATGGGAAAGTGTCCAGGTCAAAACACATTTCCTGTCTTAGATTGAGGCAGCCCCCCCCAAGACCTTTCCCATCATTGGCTTGCTAGTCACCCTTCACCATGTTCAGCCAGATTTGTGCTGAAGGATCCTCTGGGGAAATAGCCAAGAGGACTTGCCAAGTGGTGAAACTGACCTGAGCTTGCCTCTGGCTCTGGTGCCATGAAAACATGAAGATGATGCTCCAGCAAATATAAGCACTCCTAAGGAGGCTGTGCCTGCTCAATCCTTAATGAGTCTGCCCGCAAATTGGAGCCCTTTAAGTAAGGTCTCAGTGCTGGTGGGAGGAACCCTGGTCTTGTTAACTAGAATAATCTCATGAACCAGTTTGTAAATTGTGCACTCCAGGGTCCATGAATAGCAGAATTTCCACTGTATCTGTTAAGTTGGAACCTTAGCAGTCGTCTTTAACCAAAACCAATTGCAAATGTAACTGCAATATTTCTTTGTGAATATAGCTATTAATATCATTTTGAGTGGCCAAGGCATTTGCAACCTGCCCTGAAGAGGTATGCACTGTGCTAGCAGTAGCAACTGACTGACTAATGGTAAATCCAGCAGCCGTAGCCGCTGTGGCAGCCACAGCAATGGCCACCAATATGACTGCTGTAATGCCAAAATCTCTTCTTGCTCGATGCAGGATGAGTTAATCATCATGGGATGTGTTGACAGGTAGAAGAACAATCCCCGGCATTTAGACCACCACAGTCAGCTCCTCAGGACCCCAGCAACTCTTCAGTTGACAAACCTGCTCAAAACATTTTAAAACTCCAGAAATATTAGTAGGATGATCAACACCAACAAAAAAGAAAGGGGCAGCGAAACAAACCCCTGCCCAGACAGAGGTACAGAGGTCCAGTCCAGCACTTCCTGGGGTGCCTCGGACAAGGTCATGGACAATAAGGTGTTTCTTTGAGGAATGAATCTGATGGGAGCAACTGGTCTGCTCGGGGCCCCTTCCACTTGTGTTTTGGGGCCTGGGGCAGGCCCCTCCTCCCGTTTCTGGACACAGGAAGGGGATTTCTTTGAATGTCAGTTTTAGAGTGGCACTCATTAGCCCAATGGGCTTCCTTTTGACACTTCAGGCAAACCCCTAGCTTCCCCTGAACTGACTAACCGGCCCCTTTACCCGCAGGGCAATTCCTTCTAAAATGTCCCAGATACCTGCATTAAAAACAAGTCTTTAATCTAGCTCCACCTTGACTTCCTCTAAGAGCAGAAGCAATTACCTGTCCCATAACATGAAGGCCATCAACGTCCCTGTATAACCAGATATAGTCATCTAAACTCCTATTTCTATGGGGACATATAGCCTCCTGACAGTATTTGTTAGCATTTTCATAGGCCAATAATTGCTTTATGACAGGCATAGCTGTGTCCATGTCCCCAAAAATGTGACCCCCCCAGCTGTAACAGGCTGTCAACAAACTCAGGATAAGGTTCTTAGGGTCCTTGAAGTACCTTAGACTGCTGTTCCCCTGCTCCTTTATTAGATAGAGCTTTCCATGCTTTAATGGCTGTGGCAGCTATCTGAGCATAAACAGCAGGTCATAAGTAATCTGTGCCGCTAAACCCAGGAACTGTCCTGTGCCAGTTAACATGTCAAGGTTATGCTGGCGGAAACCCGTGGCAGCGTTATGCTTCACAGTATCTGTGCAATCTTCCTGCATTTCACCTCTCCATGACAAATAATCTCCTCCTGAAAGACAAGCTCTGCAAAGTTGCATCCAGTCACTGGGCATAAGGTTGAGCTCCACAAAGGATTCCATTAAAGCCACAGTGAAGGGGGCATGAGTCCCATAGGCCATAACTGCTTCTTTTAGTTGTTTAATGTCTTTAAAGGCCAAAGGATTATGCTGCCCGATCCACTGTCCTTGCAGATCAACAACCTCCACAACAGAATAAATTTCCTTCTCTCTACTTAGATTATTTAGTCTTATCTTGGATCTCTCAGATTTCTGCCTCTAGGTCAATAGGGGCGGAGGCAGCAGCAAAAGGATTTGAAGCAGCAAGGAATGGATTCTGTCGCGGGGGTCTCATGGAGACATCTCTGTGTGCTTCCTTCCTTTCTTCTGTTTCCAACTTCTTTTTTAGCAGTACAATCTCCCTTTCTAATGTCTCTTTTTCCTCTTCTAAATCCCTTTTAATACTTTTAACTTTTCCTTCCTCAAAACTCTTAATAGACTTCACAGATTCTTCATCCTGAATCTCCTCAAAGGTTTTGTTCAAATTCTCTAATTGTTCTTTTACTTTTACATCATCACTGAGAAGAGCATCTCTGACTAAGCACCATAGTGAACATGTTGCTATGGGAAATTCTTCTGGCCCTTGCTCTTTTAACACTTTTTGAACGTCAGCTTTTACCTATTCCCAGTCAGGGGTATTAAACCTCCTGCTTGTAGAAACCAGGGACTAAACTCTAAAACTGTCTTAATGAACTCTTGTGCTTAGTTTTAATAGTGGTGCCTTGATTCTCTAAAAGAACTATCAATTGGCCCATCCGTCAATACTGGAACAGAATTATTAGCACCCATCTTCAATTCACCCTCACCATCAATGTCTTACCTGCTGGCCAGCCTTCCAAGGGAGATTTCTCAAGGGTCTTTGATCTTGCTGTGGGCCTCCAACTGTAATGCCTGTGCTATGGGACGGTTCACAAGTCAGGCAAGGGCCTGGAGATTGAAACACAAGAGACATGTGTCATGCATGAAGAAAGAATGCTGAATGTCATGTATTCAAGCTTAGAGAAAACCTTATATACCTAACTGCTGCACAATGGAAATCCCCCCCAGGCAGGTAGGAAATTACCAGGCCAAGAAGGAGTAAACAACAGCCCTATAGCTAACCACCAGCAGGAGCAGAGGGAGCACAGGAACAAACAGGATGTTTTGCCAGAAACTGCAACAAGGTGGTTTGCCAGAAACTGCAAGCTGTCCTCAATATGAGCCCCAGGAGGAGGGATAGGCCTGTGGGCCTTACACTCACGCATGTGCACAAGAACTAACATAGCTTTGTCATACATAGGTGATGCAACCATGCTGCACGTAGGTCACACAGGACCTAAGGCAGATAGGTGCCTGAGGACTTGTCCGCACACGCGTGGCCCTGAAACATGGAAGTGTCAGCCACGTTGGTTTGGCTAAAATCATAACATTCCTCCCTTTTGTTTATTATAAAAATTTGGGGAGTTTGGGGTCTTGTAATTGGATAATGATGAGGGAATGGTGTTTAGCAACAGAGGGGTTTTGGGTGTCCCAGACTGGGGTTCCACCTAAGAGGCTGGTAGAGAAAAAGACACAGAGCTGGGAGCTGGGAGGTTGAGAGGCTAGAAAGAGGAGGAAGGGAGCTGTTGGTGAGTCTGGGGTAAGGTAAATGGAAGGAGCAAACGAAATGGAAGCTCCGACTTTTGCTTAAAAAAAAAAATCTTCCCAGAAGAGGTACCAGGCAGGTTGGCATGATGACTAAAAATGAATGAGTAAGATAAATATCCCTAAAAACACAGTTAAGTGGTGGGGTCTGTTGAAGTAGATAAGGCTGTCCCCCTACCCTGACAATATGGAAGCCAGAAGGAGAGGTAGGTCCCCAGAATTCCCTCAGTATTGAGTATGTGGCTCCAGTGTCCAAGAGAAAGCAGATGGGCCAACCTGATACCGTGATGTTTATCCATGGCTCCCTGTTACAGATGACGGTTGTGGTCAGATCAGAGGAGCCCGGGAAAGCCTCACTCGTCCATGGCCAGACCTAGAAGGTCAACGTGGGAAGTTTCTGGGTTTGATGTCTCCGTACCACAATGTGAATGAGGACAATTGGCTGCCCAATGTCCTTCCCTATGGCATCTTGGACAAGGTCTCATGGGACCAAGATGAGGATTAGGGCATGCTCGGGCCCAGTGACCAGCTCTACCACATTTGAAACATGAGCCTGGCAGTTCTCAAGTCCTGGGGGGCAAGGGAGCAGCACAGACAGCACGGATCAGGCAGTCTGTCGCCTCAGCCGGTCGGAGGGCTGTGACAGTGATGAGTGCGAGTTTTGACATTCCTTGCATGATACACCTTAAAAGCCAACTCTAAGACTTCTGCCTGTGGGGTCAAGGGGCCTTTCTCCAAATGTCTAAGTCTAGCCTTAATGTCAGGGTAGCACTGAGAAAAAAAAATGAGTCATGAGTAACTGTCTGCCTTCCATGGTTTCTGGATCTAAGTTAGTATATTGTAACAGGGCTTTAGTGAGGCGTTCCAAAAATGCAGAAGGATTTTCCTTCGTATCTTAAATAACCTCTGAGAGCTTATTATAGTTTACTGGCTTGAGGGCAGCCTTACAGAGACCTGCCAGAAGGCAAGTCAAAAACTGGTCCCTACTAAAATCCCACCTGGGGTGTTATAATTCCAGTATGGTTCCTGCTTGGGGCCTGCCTCTACCCCCAGGGGGGGTGTTGCATGAGTTTGTTGAACCTCATCTGCATGGAGTCTGGCTCCCAAACTCTCCTGTGCTCTTCAGGAAATAGATTATTACATAGGATCATATAAATATCATGAAAGGTGAGATTATAAGACTGGGTAATATATTGGAATTGCTTCATGAAAGAAGTAGAATTAGACATATGGGACCCCAGTTTTTGTTATGTTTGGGAGAGTTCTGAGAGAGAGAAAGGAACGTGTACCCTAATCAGTCCATCTACGCCAGCCACCTCTCGTAATGGGAGAACTGCAGCCATCTTGGCTTGGTCAGGGTTGGTTCCATAGCAGCATGTGAGTGTGTGAGAGGAGGGGTAAAGGTGGGTGCTAGAGCCAGGAAGCTGCTGCAGCCTGACACCAGAGAGGAGAAATGATCCAGCGGGGCTGATGGAGTACTCAGTGGGGGGGGGGAGCTGAAGAGGGCAGCAGAGCCTGTGTGGTGCGGGTGCAAGCAAAGAGAGGTAGCAAGGCAGGTGGCGAGCCAGCAGGAGGTGAAGGAGTGGAAGTATCTGCCTGCTGAGGTCGGAAAGGTATGGGTTCCTTAGCAGGGTCCAGAGTAGGAGCTGAAGAAGCAGGAGTAGCTGCCTGCTGAGGTCGGAAAGGTGGGGGTTTGTTAGCTGATTCTAGAGCAGAAGTGGAGTGTTCCTCCAGCTCAGATGGCATAGCTAGGAACATGGGACTGGAGGAACAACTTGCAAGGACAGAGGGCTTAGGCTTAGAGCTTAGATTAGTAAAAGGCTTGGATATAAGGAAACTCCTTCCATCTGCCTGTATGCTGACAGTAGTTAGAAAGCTCTTGTAGAATATCAGGATCAAAGGTGCCATTAGGAGGCCACTTTAAATTGTTATCTAAATGGTAACAAGGCCAAGTTTTGAGCAAAGATGGACAAGTGTGGGAATCTGTAAGTAGGGCATTGAGGTCTGGGGTTTCAGGGCCTCTAAAAGGCATCCCAGGGGGGAGGTTGGACTGATAGTCTTAGAGTGTTTGTTTCTCATAGCTGAAACTATAAAAAACCCATGAGAACAGCAACACCACAAGGCTTATAGAAGGACATCTCCTCTCTACAAGTGGGGTGTGATGGCGGTGACACTGCAAAGCTTATAGGAAGACGTCTCTTCTCTACAGGCGTGGTGTTGAAGGCTGACTGGCTCCAGTCCAGGCGACTCAGAAGCCAGAGAGGCTAGAGGCCACTCTGAGTGGTCTCTTACAGAGGGGACCACTGACGAGTGGTCCAAAAGAAAAGAAAAATCCGAGGGACCCTCAGCCCCAAGGCGAATGCATTGCACAGCATGTGCAGTGCTAGCACAGGTGGACCAACCCTGGGTTGTTCGATCATGATTTTAGCTATCAGAAGCAACCAGAGATGAATGCCAGCAAAGGGCTCAACTGTAGCCATGAAGGCCATAGTTGGGGGCTGTCCACCCATTTCTAGGAACACCAGAAGATTTCTGGAAGCTCAACAGTCAATTCCTCGGGTTCAGAGAAATGGTTAAGCTGACCAGAATGAGGAAACTCACCAATTGAAGCCAGTGGTGTGTGTAGAGGTCACACTCAGGCAGATGGAACATGTGGTTGCTGTGGAAAAAATACCTGGTTCTGGATCCCGACCCCGGGAGAGGAGCAGGAGGGCCTACTGAGTCTCATGGCACCAATGAAATTACCTGGCATGAGTGAGAAGGAAGCACAAAACAAGCGACAAACCCACTTAGGAGTTTATTAGAGGAGACATGTACAGGCCTGGTGACATTGGTGTACAGAAAGAGAGAGCTAAAATGATGCATCCAGCTTCTAAAGGCTGCCTAGCACATGTGCACGGGGGATGATGTGGTTACATCATACGCAGATCACAGAGCTCATGCATCCATGCAAGGGCTCACGTTGCTGCGTCATATGTAGGTGATGCAACCATGCCACACATGGGTCATGCAGGGCCTTTTAAGGTCCCTGGGGTGGCTAGGTGTCTGAGGGCTTGTCCACACACGCATGGCCCTGGAACCTAGAAGTGCCAGCCATGCTGGTTTGGCTAAAATCATAACAGCAGACCCTTCTCAAAACCTGTTAAATAAGCTGCAAGCTCCTAAAACTGTTTTTCCTTGGACCCACTAATCCATTTCTTTGGAATTTATTCAGCTAAAGTCATTCCAATGAAGAGGGTAGTAAAGGTATCCAGTGTTTCAAATGTTACTGACAATGAACAAAAAAATCAGAAATAATCTATGTGACCATAAAAGGGAGAATAATTAAATTGTGATGTAAAAGTGAGCGAAACATTATGACTGTCAAATATGATTCTGAAGTTCATGTAGCAATGGGACATTACAAACATAGGTAGAAGCTGAATTGTAGGTACACTGTGAGCTACTGATCTGTAGACATGCAGCAAGTAGACCAAGGTGATCAGGGGATTTAGATAAACAGTCACCATGTCGCAGGGTCAAAGGGTGGGTGGATTTTCTTTTATTGTCATTATGTTTGTGTTGTAATGAGGGGCTCGGGCTATGTTCCAGGTGCCTGGTTCCCAGCACAGGGCCCCTTGTTCTGTCCCGGCTCCCGGTGTGTACCTGAAATAATTACATGGAAACTGTATTCATTGAAATACTGCCTGGCCCATTAGCTCTAGCCTCTTATTGGCTAACTCTCACATATTTGTTTAACCCATTTCTAATAATCTGTGTGTCACCATGAGTCGTGGCTTACCAGCATGAGTCTAACCAATGTCCATCTTGTGCTGGAGAAGCATGGCATCTGCTACACTGCCTTATCTCTCACAGCATTCTATTCTGTCTACTCCGCCCACCTAAGGGCTGCCCTATCAAAAGGCCAAGGCAGTTTTCTTTATTCATTAATGGTAATAACAGCACACAGAGGGGACTCCCAAATCATCCCTGAGGACACTCCTACACCATTTCCCCTTTTTCTGTTTAAACAAAAAAGAAAGGCTTTCATTTTAACATAGTAAAATTACATATAACAAAACAGTTATCAAGCAAGAATTACAGTTACCATATTTAGATCTATTTTATCTTTTATCATAACAATGGAAAACTATCACTATAAACTATCCATTCTTCAACTCCATCAAAGACTTCAGAAGGATAAAATATTACCTAAGTAAACAAGAAATAAGCAGCTTCCAAACTCTAGAAATGAGAGAGACATCTTGCTGCCTGGACAGTCACCCAAAGTTCCTCTGTACCGTTGGGGCATCCATCTTCAGCCTACAGGCCCATAGTATCCAGCAGACTTTTTCATGAAGCAGGAAAATTCAAAGACAGTTCAGTCATTTTCTTCTGTATCCTGCAGAATATCTCGCAGACTCTTTCATGAATCAGGAACCCTGAAGGATCATCTCACCTTTAGGCAAGTTCAGCAGTCCTCTCTCTGCGGGTTCTTTGTGTCCAGTTTATGCAAAAGTCCAGGCAAGAGCAGTTTCTTGCCCAATTCCATAAGGAGTTTCTTGCAAACTCCATAAGGAGCCTCTTCGATGCCCATCTTCCTCTTGAAGTAGCTGGTGCTGCCAGGAGCAGACGTGTCTCATTGTCATGAAAAGTCCTAAGTTATTAAAATATTTAAATGCCATGTTCTGTCGTCTTTGAAAGATATGAAGAATGCCTATCTGAAATATATCTATGCACATCTAGAAAATCTAACTAACATGA